>WOXC01007856.1:0-136014 GCA_011680675.1 Gymnobelideus leadbeateri | reverse complement strand
CCGCGCCCCCGCCCGCCGCAGCGCGCGCCCGTCTCCGCGCCCGGGGAGGCCGCCCCCAAGAGGCCCACGTGGGCACGGGCCCGCCCCGATGCCCGCACACAGTGGGCCGCTCGACCAGCAGTACGTGGCGCGCGGGACCCAGAGGAGGAACGGCGGAGGCGAGGACGGGGAGCCGGGCACGAGCCGGGAGGGGGCGGGACCGGAGGGGGTCAGGGGAGCCAGGTGCGCCTGCGCCTAGGGGCGGGGCCGCTGGGCAGGAGAGAAGTGCGCCTGCGCCGGAGGTGGGCCCAGCTGGAGGAAAGGAGTGCGCCTGCGCTCGAGGCGGGGTTAAGCGAGGGGGCGGAGCAAGAGCGACGGGCTGCGGAGGCAAGGCGAGCCGAGCCAAGCTGAAGCAGCCAGAGGCCGCACTGCGCCTGTGCTTAGGGCGGGGCCAGAGGCTCCGGGTAACAAGGCGGGGAGGAGCCGAACGAAGGGGAGGGAGAGCGCCTGCGCCAGGGAAGCCCTAGCCTCGACTTGGAAGAGGGACGAGAGAAGGGGAGGAGCCAGAGGGGAGGGGCAGGGTCGGAAGGGCGGGAGCCGCTCGCCACAGCCTTTGTTAGGCTTTGCCGGCTCTTCTGCTTTGCTGGATGATGAGCGGGCGCACCTGGGCTCCCCGCTGAGATTGGGCCTGCGAAGCCCCGAGAGGCCCCAGGGGCAGAGACGGGCCTCTGAGAGGAGGATCTGGGAGCCATGGGAAAAATAAATATAAAAGGATGGGGCGAGTGGTCCTTCCACTTCACCGCCAGGTTTCCCACCTCCAGGCTTTTATCTAGTACTGTCTCAGCCCAGCAGCTTCCTCCCAGTTCCACCGCAGGGCAGCTTCGCAGCCCACAGGTGGTCTAGGCTCCCCCTCGGAGACCCCCACCCACCCCAAACCCTCCTCCTCACTGTATCCGAGAGGGGGGAGGGGCCAAGGTGTCTGGTATGGTCATCCAACTCCCAGGTGTCCGAAGCACAAGGAACCAGTGGCCGAGGGGTTGTCGGGGTGTGAAAGTCAGTTGCTGGGCAGGGATTCTTCAAGCGGGCACACACCAAGGAGAGGGACAGCCCTGCTCCCCTCCTTCAGCACCCCAAAGACCCTGAGATGGGCTAGGGCAAAGGAAAGACGGGACGTCATCCCTGTTCAGAACACAGAGGGGCTGCCTAAGGAGCCCGGAAGAGAGCCCCCTCCCTGCTAACCCCAGGCCAGGGGCTGGGCGCTGAGTCTGGGGGGCCCTTCCTCATCTTCCCCAGACCCAGGCCCTGGCTGTCTGCACCTTTGGGCATCTTCAGGCTGGAGATGCCCCAAAGGAAGAGAAGGAGCACGCTCTGGGCACAAGCCCAGACCTCAAAGTTATGCTACGTGACTTGGAGCTAAATCTGCTGCAGAGGGAGGAGGGGACCTATGCCTGGGTGGTGGGTGGGAACAGGCCTCTATATGGTGCCTACTTTGTGCCGGGAGCAGTGCTGAGTGCTTTTTACCAATATCTCATTTGATCCACACAATCCCACTGAGAGGGAGGTGCTGTCATTATCTCCATTTTATGGATGAGGAGACAGGAAGCAAGTGACTTGCCCCAGGGATCTAAGAACCAGCTTTGACCTTGGGGTTTTGTAGCAGTAAGCACTCCAACATCACCAGGGTGGCTGCCAATATAGGTTCTTAGATCTGCTTTTGTAAAGGAAAGCAACTCAAAATCAGTTAACAAGCTTACTTTAATCAGACAAACATATATTACCTAGCTCAGGGGGAAAAGGTCAGCACCCCAAACTTCAGAGTTACAGGACTTACAGATCAAACAGACAGGCTTCCAAACTGTCCAACCATTATCAGTACCAAAATCACAGTAACCAGAGAGGGAAGCATCAACATCTGGGGGGCTCTCAACATCTGCCCAGAGTCTCATCTGGTCAAATCACACAACACTTCTCAAAGTGAGCCCCAAAGCAAAGCCTCAAATCAGGGATTATATAGTCTTCTGGCTCAGAGAATGTAACCACCCTCTTGACCCACTGCCCAATCACACAGCATCAAGGTGTGGTCATTCCTGAAAACCAAGCCTCCTACCACAGGCTCCATGTGACCACATTCAGCCTATTAGGGGGCAGAGTATATTTTCAAATCAAGGAAGGTTCTCAGAGTCACGTAAGTCAATCAAAGTCTCTTAAGCCAATCAAAGGGCCTAGGGGCAGGGAAGATCTTCAAATCTGCATTTCCATTACAGGTTTCCTTCATCCAAGCCCAGGCTAAGGCCATGGACATGCACAGGAGTTAGTAGCTGTTTCTGGGCTCCTGCCTCCAACCTGGTCGGAGCTGGCAGTGTTAACCTCAGAGTATGTATACCCTTTTTTAGAGCCAAGGGGCATCACAACCCTCTTGACCCACTGCCTAATTAGAAAGTAACAAAAGGTGTGGGCCTTCCTAAAAAAACAAGCCTCCTCTAATCAAGCTTCCCTTAAAGGTAAAGCATGTTACTGGGCAGGGAAGATCTTATATCCCATTAACATTATAGTACCTAAAGTTTATCTGTGATTTGTTACCAAAAAAGATCAAACAAATGAAAGGAATAGAAAGCATCACAAGTTTGTTTTGTGTCTGATGCATCTTTCACCTTTAAAGTTGGTAATGAAAATCTTCCTATTTTTTGCCCCCAAAACTGTCCTTGAGAGGCAGCACTGAGGTATTGTCTTTGACCATGTGCTATGCTGTCCTGGATCTTGGCTCCTTTGGAAATACCTCTTAAAAGACTACCTTCCCGATTCACTGAGTCATGGCCAAGGACATATCCATCCTCCCAGCTGCAGACACTGCTGGTCCTTCTCCTAATCAAAGCTCTATGCAGAGCCAACTTTCAGGATGTGTCCTTTTAGAAAGTGGTAAAGTCTTCTGTTGAAGAAAACAATTCAACTTGCTATTTTTTGTCAACTTCTCTATATTAAGCAGAGTAAAACCTTAAATATTTTGGAAAGATGTCTATAATGGATTTTCCTTTACTTGAAACTCTGTTAAAAGAAAATAAACAGAAAGTGAACACTTTTTACAGAATCGAGTGGAATGGTTGTGTGACCCAGGGCAAAGAGCCTCCCCACATTTGAGTTTCCACGGAAAAGGTCTGAGTGTGAGAGTTTTGTACAGTTTTGCCCTCACAGAGAGTCTACTCTGGAAAATCTCCACATAGAGCTTCCACATAGATCACATAGGTTTCCAAAAGCAGAATGTTATAAGAGATGGGATGTGGAATCAGGAAGGGTTCTGAACTGGGTTCTGGGTTCTGAACTCCTTAGCTGTGTGGGATCCTGGGTAGTCTTAGAAGATGTCTATGCCTTAGTCTCCTTATTTGCAAAATGAAGGGATTAGGTTCTTTCCAGCTCTGAATCTGTGGTGCTGTGAGTGTAACCAACAGGGTTCCTAGCTCACATATATACATTCAAAGCTAAGAAAAAAAAAGGCCTATCAGGCATAGGACATCCCCAGAGAATAGAGAATGTGCAAGTGCTCAGAGCAGCCTATGATTAATCAACAGGATTCTCCTACACTGCCCTTGACCCTCATCTTTCCCCAGGGAGCCCAAAAACCTCCCAACTTGGACCTGCCATATTGGATCTGCTCTTAGAAGAACTCTTGATTTGAGGTTTCTAGCCAGATGAGACTCTGTTGGTGCCACAGGGTCCCACAACCCAAGCCTCAGGGGGTCATCCTTGGTAACTCTTAGAGCTGCAGACCTCTGACTTTATCATGGCACAACTGTGCTCCTTCTTTGCTCCTCCAGTGATGGAGGCCCACTGCTCAGGAACTTTCCAGAGCCTTCTAAAAGGTCAGGTCACTGAACTCTTTAACTTGGAGTGACTTTCAGGCTAACCCCCAAAGCTGGCATTGCCCCAGGATTCACCTTCAGGGAGATTGGCACAGGTACCTTAGGAGGAGCATCTTCTAAAGGTGAGCAGTCCTGCTTCCATCTCAGCCCTCATCTCCATCATCTGAAGCCAGCCATCCTTGCCTCCTGAAAGCACCCTCTACCCACAGGGCAGACAAGCCAGCCTAGCTCCCTGATGGGGAGACTGAAGGCAACACATGCCTGGCAAATCAAACCATGGCCCCTTTGACTCCCTTCTCCCCTCAGACCCTGAGGCCAAGATCCTTGGGAAGAGCCCTCCTGGGAAGCTGCCCTGTAGAGATGAAGCCTGGGGACCAATGGCTCCTGCAGGGGCTGCAGTCACAGCTACTGAAGACTCGGGAAAGAAAGTTCTGGCCACCAAGGTCCTTGGCCTTACCAGATGGTGATGCAAAATCAGAAACAAATGGTATTGATTCAAAAAAATCAACAGAAATTCCGTTGGTGGGGGGAGCTAAGATGGCAGAGAAAAGGCGGGGACTTGCCTGCTCAAATTTCCCTCCAAAAAACTTTAAATAAGGCCTCAGAACCCACCAAAGGGCCCAGTGAAAGAGTTTCTAGCCCAAGACAACATAGAAGGTTTTCAAGAAAGGTCTGTCACGCTGGAGTAAGAATGCCAGCTCAGCAAACAAGCAGCAGGCCGAGAGGCAACTGAATCAGTGGCAGCAGCGGCAACTTCTGGACCTCTCAACCCACAGATGGTAGGGGATTGGACAACTGGTCAGAAGGAAAATACAAGGGCCCTTTGGCTAACACTGGGTGCAGGACTCTATTGCATTGCCCATATGTAGATTCAGGTCAAGGTCCTGGGTGGCAGTCCCAGGGTAAGGAGGAGCACCAGCACACCAGAGTTTGTGGTCACAGGGAAGCAGGAAAAGAGTGCTTGTGGTCATTCAACAACCAGAGCACGGGCCAGCAGAATAGTAAACACACATCTCTTTACCTTGGTAGAATTGAAAACTTACTGACCCCTAGAACTATCTCTGAAAACAGCAGCACAAAAAAACCTGAGTTTTGTGAGAGCGCCCCTTCCAATGTGGGATCGGAGCACAACTTTAACATATAAAGTTAAAAGTCAAGAAATAGGCTGTAAAACTGAGCAAATAGCAGGAAAAAAAAAGAACCTGACCATAGGGAGTTATTATAGTGACAGGAATGATGAGAACACAAACTCAGAAGACAACAGAATCCAAACAGCTACCTCCAAAGCCTTAAAGAAACATGTGACTTGGTCTTGGGCCATGGAAGCCCTCAAAAAAGATCTGAAAAATTAAATAAGAGAGGTAGAGGAAAAATTGGGGAAAGAAATGAGAGTGATACTAGAAAATCATGAAAAACAAGTCAACAGCTTAGTAAAGGAGGCACAAAGAAATACTGGAAAAAAAAAAAACGACATCCTAAAGAACAGAATAGGTCAAATTCTGAAAGAGGCACAAAAATCCACTGAAGAAAAGAACACTTTAAAAAGCAAAACTGGCCAAATGAAAACAGGTATACAAAAATTCACTGAAGACCAAAAAAAAAAAAAATCCTTAAAAAAAAGAATTGGTCAAATGGAAAAGGAGGTATATAGGGGCAGTTAGGTGGCGCAGTGAGTAGAGCATTGGCCCTGGAGTCAGAAGGACCTGAGTTCGGATCTGGCCTCAGACACTTAATGCACACACAAACAAAAACCTAGCTGTGTGGCCTTGGGCAAGTTACTTAACCCCAATTGCCCTCCAAAAAGAAAAAAAAAGAAAAAAGGAAAAAAAAAGAAAAGGAGGTATAAAAGTTCACCAAAGAAAATAATTCCTAACAAAATAGAATTGGATAAGTGGAAGCTAATAATTCCATGAGACATCAAGGAACAGTAAAATTAAAAGAATAAAAAAATAGAAGGAAATGTGACCTATCCACTGAAAAAAAGAACTGACTTGGAAAATAGATCAAGGAGAGATAATCTAAGAATTACTGGACTACTTGAAAGTCATGATTGAGAGAGAGACAGACAGACATCATCTTTCAAGAAATTCTCAAGGAAAACTGCCCTGATATTCTAGAATCAGAGGGTAAAATAGAAATAGAAAGAATCCACTGATTACCTTCTGAAAGAGATCCCAAAATGAAAATTCCTAAGAATAGTGTAACCAAATTCCAGAGCTCCTAGGTCAAAGAGAAAATACTACAAGCATCCAGAAAGACACAATTCAAATATCATGAAGCCACAGTTGGGATAACACAAGATTTAGTAGCTTCTATATTAAGAGATCAAAGGACTTGGAATATGATATTCTGGAGGTCAGAGAAGTTAGGATTACAACCAAGAATCACCTACCCGGGAAAAACTGAGTATAATCCTCTGGGTGGGGGGGGGGGGTAGGGTAGAGGGAGGGGAGAATGGATATTTTATGAAATACAGGACTTTCAAGCATCCCTGATGAAAACACCAGAGCTAAATAGAAAATATGACTCCAATTAAAAACTCAAGAGAAGCTTAAAGATAAACAAGAAAGAGAAATATTAAGGGATTCAGTAATGTTAAACAGTTTACATTCCTACAATACCTTTAATTCTTAAGACTGTCTATTATTGTGACAATGAGAAATATACATAGACAGAGGGCAAAGACATTAGTTGAAAATGATGGGATGATATCTAAAATAATCAAATTAAGGGGTAAGAGAGAGGAATGCACTGGGAGAGGGGGAAAGGGAGAAAAAGAATGGGGTAATTTAGCTCACATAAAAGAAGCATGAAAGAACTTTTACAGTGGAGGGGAAGGGATGGGGAGTGCTCTAACATTACTCTCATAAAAACTGGCTCAAAGAAAAACTAACATACATACCCAGTTGGGTATAGAAATCTATCTTGCCCTTCAAGAAAGTAGGAGAGAGGGGGACAGGAGAAAGGGGAAGGGGCTGATAGAAAGTAGGACAAATGAAGGAATATGGCAGTTAGAAGCAAAACACTTTTGAGGATAAACAAGGTGAATAGGTGAACAGAGAGAGAGTAGGATAAATGGGGAAAATAGTATGGAGGGAAATAGAAAGTTAATCATTACTGTGGATGTTGTGCCCAAACCCAAGTCACATGCCACCTGATTTGAAGCCCATTAAGCCCCGATATATTTGTCTTTGTTAGAAGAGACCACCCTATTCTGTCCCTACTGACCAAGCAGGGTACCCAGAACATGACCTTAGCCTGTCCCCATCACCCAACACCTTCCACCCTTTGCCCAGAACATGACCCCTAGCCTCTCCTCATTACGCAATGACCCTTCACCCTGTACCTTCCACCCTGTTCTGGGAGGGACCCTTTCCAGGAAAAGTTGCACCCTTGTTCCCTTTCATCATTAGCCCTGAGCTATGGGTCTAACCAATGGCATTTCTTGGGTTCTGTGCATCATTATGCTAGTTCCCCTCCCCAATTGTGGTTTTTGTGGTTTTAGCCTTTATAAGCACTGTGTGTACCCCAATTCGGGGCTACCTGATTTGAGTTTATACTCCAGGCAGTCAAGTGGCTTAATCAATAAATCCACACCTAAATTTACCTTGAACCCAGGTCTTGGCTCACTCATTCTCTGCACAACATGGAGAATTGGGTCAAATTTATAAAAAGAGACATTTCTTAATTGACAAATGATCAAAGGATCTGAACAGGAAGTTTTCAGATGAAGAAATCAAAGCTATCTATAGTTAGGAAAAAAAATGCTCTAAACCACTATTGATTAGAGAAATGAAATTCAAAACACCTGAGTAGCATTGCACACCTATCAGATTAACTAATTTGACAACAAAGGAAAATGAAAAATGTTGAGGGGGGCGGGGGTTTGCAGGAAAATTGAGACACTAAAGTACTGTTATTGGAGTTGTGAGCTGCTTCAATCATTCTGGAAAGAAATTTGGAACTGCACCCAAGGGGCTACACAACTGTGCATACTCTTTGACCTAGCAATACCACCATTAGTACTATATGCCAAAGAGATAAAAAAGGAAAAGGAAAAATATCTATGTGTACAAAAATATTTCTAGCGGTTTTTTTTTTTTTAATGATGGTAAAGAATTGGAAATTGATGGGATGCCTATCAGTGGGGGAATGGCTGAACATTGTGGTATATGATTGTGATGAAATCCTATTGTACTATTAAAAAAATGATGAGCAGAATGCATGCAGAAAAACCTGGAAAGACTTACACAAACTGATACAAAATGAAATGAGCAGAATCAGAAGAACTTTGTACACAGTGACATACAATACTGTATTATGATGAATCATGAATGCCTCATTTCTTCTCAGCAATGCAATGCTCCAAGACAATTCTGAAAGGCTTTTGATGAAAAATGCTATCCATGTCTAGAGAAAGAATTGATGGAGTCTAAAGGTAAATTGAAACATGCTTTTTTAAAACTTTATTTTTCTTGGTTGTTTTTTTGGGGGGAGGGAGGTTCTGTGTTTTCTTTCACAACATGACTAATATGGAAATATGTGTTGTATCCCAATAAAATCGAGACAGAAGATCCCCAACATTAAGTTTAAAAAGTGGATTTTATTACCTCGGGACTGTCAGGGTACATACCCAACTCAGACAGTGCTTTGGCACAGACATTGTGCCAGTTTTATAGAGGTTCCATAGCCAGGTTAAGTAAGCTGAAATTACAGTGATGTAAGTTGAAACTACAGTGATTGGTCAGTATACATTTGAATTTCCCGCCAGCAAGAAACCCTTGGCTGGGACTCCCGCCCACAGATCAATCAAGGGAAAGCAAGGGATGGGGGTCCTGCCTGTTTACAGATCAATTAAGGGAGAGTGGAGTTCTCTGCTTTACAAATCAATGAAGGGAAGGGCAAAGTGGAGTAGTGTCCAACATTTGTTTTACATGATTGCACATGCATAACCTGTATCAAATCACTTGCCTTCTCAATGAAGTGGGAGGGGAAGGAGGGAAAGAATTTGGAACTCAAAACTTTAAAAAACTAATGTCAAAAATTCTTTTTACATGTAGTTAGGGGAAAAATAAAATATTGAATTTTTTTTCAAAAAGAAATGACATTGGGGCGGCTAGGCAGCGCAGTGAATAGAGCACCGGCCTTGGAATGAGGAGGACCTGAGATCAAATTCGGCCTCAGACACTTAACACAAAAACTAGCCATGTGACCTTGGGTAAGTCACTTACCCCCAATTGCCCTCCAAAAAGAAAAAAAAAAAGAAATGACATTAAATAAAAGGCCTGACTTAGGGGTGGCTAGGTGGTGCAGTGAATAGAGCACCAGCCCTGGAGTCAGGAGGACCTGAGTTCAAATCTGCCCTCAGATACTTAACACAAAAACTAGCCATGTGACTTTGGGTAACTCACTTAACCCCTATTGCCCTAAAAAAAAAAAAAGAGGTCTGACCACCTGCTTTGCCCTTTATTTACCCCTCTGTGTTATCGCTCTGGTTAGTATGTCCACTCTCTGAGGGAAGGGGCTGTCTGACTCCTTGGTGTATAACCCAGCACTTGGCACTGTGCTGTGGACAGAGCAAGCCCTATGATCCATGCTTTCTCATTCACTCCTTCATTCTCTGGCCAGAAATTTAGGACAGACATGGCACTTCTGTAGCCCTATCAGGTTTGTCAGACATGCCCAAATATGACCTCATGGGATCCTCACAACCACCTTGGGAGGTGCAATTGATGAGGTGCAGGCTCTGGGAGGCCCCTTGAGCTCTCCTTGAGTCTTTGGGGCACAGGCTCTGGGAACCGCCTCTTGAGCTCTAATTAAGTGGTCCCATTTGATGAGGCCATAAGCCTTACATTGTGGCTGGGCCCAGACCTCAGGTACTAGCCTAACCCTCCATTGTCCGTCTATTTCCCACCCTATAAAAATATCTATCCACCCTTGAACTGGCCTAGCCCACCATTGTCTGTAGTCTCCAGCAACTTCCCACCCTTAATCGATCCTTGATCTCATCTGACTTCTCCTGAAGACCCTCCCCACACTCCTCCTCTAGGCCACCCCTAGATTCCTCCTACAACCTTCTGTATATAAGACCCCATCTCACACCAAAACCTAGCACAGTCTTACTCTGTGTCCAATACAAGTGAGCTTTTAATAAACTTTACTTTTCTTTGGCTGAGAGAAGGCCTGAATTGAATTCATTCGGTAGGACCTGGCATGTTGGTATTTTGGGGTCTCATGCACCCGTAACCTCTTCACTATGGTGATCCTCCATTTGGCAGTGGAGAAAACTAAGGGAAATGATGCAGTGACTCACCCCCAGGGTCATGGCTGGGCTCCACCCAAAGGAATCTTATCAACGTGCATTCTGCCTTTCCATAGGCCTCCCTTCGAAAGCCCAGGTCCAGGACTTGCAGGGTTGGATAAAATCCCATCCAGTAATCTAGTTACTTCCCAAATAAGGAATGTCTCCTCTATTTGGACTTAGCACAAGCCTTTTTCCAGGGCACTGATGAATATAATTGGTCACCATCTATTTCCTTAGTTCATGCCTTCCTTGACAGTGTTGTCCAGACTGTTAAAAAGTTCTCTCTCTGGTCACATTTCATTCAGTAAACCTCTATTAAGCTCCTACTATATGTTGACATTTAGGGTTTAGAGGTGCTTGGCACCCCAAAATATCAACATGCCAGGTCCTGCTGAATGAATTCGACTCAAGTCTTCTCTCAGCCAAAGTAAAACAAAGATTATTAAAGATTCTCCTTAATGGGGAGACACCTAAGGAGCCTAAGTATCTGTGATGCTTGAATTGGACAGATGGGCCAGAATAATCTGACACAGTCTGAGCTAGACTGAATTCTCAGCCCCTTCATGGAGGCAAGATGGAGCTTATATACAGAAAGATTGTGGGAGGATTTAGGGTGGTCTAGAGGAGGGTCTTGACAAGGAGGAGTCTAAGGAAGGACTGAGGTCAGGCTCCAGGAATGGGATTGAAGGAGGGAAGTAGCTGAAGACAGCCTGGAGAGGACAGACCACGGAGGGCTGGGCTAGTTTAAGGGTGACAGGTTTGGGTGTGCATAATTTGATAGGATCAAGCAGCTGGACCAGGAGGGCTGGGCTAGCTCTAGAGTAAGAGATTTGGGCCTGGGATAAAGAGAGGCTGTGGGCCTCAGACAAACGCCTCATGTGGTGGAGAGATTCCATCAGTCCCAGGGTTCCCAGAGCCGGTGCCCATCCCTACAGAGCAGGTCTTTTACTGCACCTGAAACCGTGCTGGCATCCAGAGGAGTCGCGCACTGACTGCCAGCTCCCAGCCAGGCTGGACTTGGCTCCTCTCCATCAGCAGCTTGAAGTCAGGACCCTCACTCTCTCAGTCAACTCAGTCTCCGTGAACCCACTGTGGACAGCGCGTCCGAGGGGAGGTCCACAAAGCCTGTCCGTGTTATTCTCCTGCTTTCCTCAGACAGAGGATCTCTGCCCCCAGACTGGCAGCGGGAGCCTGAGCTCCCGTGGAGGCCCCGGGTCCGGAGCAAACCTCCGACCAGAGCCTCGACCCTCCCGCCCTCCCGAGGGGCAGTGAAGGGTCAGAGCTGCCAGGAGCGCCAGGAGGCCTGGCGCGGGCCCGGCAGGGTGCCAGGGTGGGCCGGGTGGCAGCATGTGGCGCCGGGGCTGGGTGCCAGGGCGGAACACAGGGCAGTAGTCTCTTCCGTCTCCGCAGCTGGGCTCTTAGGTGGGTCCAGGTGAGGAACCCCGACAGGTGCCGGCTCTCGGCGGCAGCCAGGGAGGCTCTGTGACCGGGCTGGCCCGGCCTTGGCAGGCCCTGAAGCCAGCTCCTAGTGCAGAGCTGCGCTGGTTTGGACTAACTGCCTCCAGCTGGAACTATCATCCTCCCCCAGGCTGCAGGCTCTTAGGGCCCGTCCGAGCCCAGGGATCTCCGTCCGGTCTGGTCTGGACCCTTTGGGCTGTGACTAGTGTTCCCAGACCGCCCGTGGGGGCGCGGATCCGCTGGGGACGGGAGACGGCGGGCAGAGGGGCGGCCACTGGGGGACACGGGGAGAAGGGCCGGTGCACCAGGGCCAGGGGTGCAAGGGCAGGTGCGGGAGTCACGGGTGGAAGGCGGGCCGAGGTGTGGGTATTGGATGCATGGACACTCGGGCACATGGGGACACGAGTGGAAGGCCGGCGGGGCGTGGATGCAGGGGGACGGGTGGGAACATGGGTAATGGATGCATGGAGACATTATCACATGGGGACAAGGTGCACGGGGGCGCGGGTGGATGGGGGCGGCGTGGAAGGCCTGGGGGATGGAGACACGGGTGCACGGAGGCTCTTTTCCGCCTCAGCCCAGCTGCTCCGAAGACTCCAGCCAGGCCGGGACCTCCTGGAGGCAGCCAGGAAGCCCAGACCCCTTAGGGACTCGAGCAGCTGCGGCCTAGACCTCCCTCAGGGTAAGACCTTGGCCCGGCCCGCCTATGCGCGCGCCGGGCACGTGCCTCTCTTGAGGCGCGCGCTCTGCCTTCAGCCACCCTCAGTGCGCACGCGCACCAGTCTCGCACGCTCCCTCCTTCCTCTCTGCTCTGGGGTGTCCTCCACGCGCCTTTTTGCGTCTCTCCCTCGCCCCTAAGGCCCCCGGGGACAGGGGAGCGGCCCGGGGGAGGGTAGAGGTCGGCTCTGGGCGGCGAGGGCGGCAGGGACGGGGGCCGCGCCTCCGAAGCGAGGCCCGGCACGCAGGCAGTGGTGCGGAGAGCCCTGCGAAGGTCCCGCGCGCCGGGGTCCTGGGGCCGCGCGTGCGCGCTTCCCGCAGTGCAGTCCTGTGCCCTGCTCTCGCCCCGCTTCCTCCGCAGTGACATTGGACCGCGAGCGAACGAGCGAAAGCAGCCGCCGAGCCCCGCAGCCGCCGCCATGTTCCGCATGATCATCAACCAGGCCAAGAAGCACCCGAGCGTGAGCGTCGGGCATGGGGGGGGAGCCTGCGACCTTGGGGGGCGGGGGAGAGGGGCGTGACCTTGGGGCGGCCGCCGCCCCGCCCGGGGCCTCAGGGTCCCCAAGGCGCTGCCCCTTCGCCGCAGCCCCCACTTGGGCTGCTGGGGTCAGACCGAGGACAGGAGTGACCCGTGCCCCCTGCTGGGGAGGGGCTCCAGGCCCTGGGCCCCTGGCTCTCCTCTTCACTCTTCTCTCCTCTCCCGCTTCAGTTGATCCCCCTGTTCCTGTTCATCGGCGCGGGGGGCACCGGGGCCTCGCTTTACGTCATGCGGCTGGCGCTCTTCAACCCCGACGTCAGGTGGGTGCCCCCAGCCCCCTGCCGAGCCGCTCTCCGGGTGTGTCATGTGGGCGGGGGGCGCTCCCCGGCAGTGCCCGCCGGGCACCCCGTGGCAGCGCGCTCTATGGGCAGCGTCCGGCTGGGCTTTTATCATGGGGGGCGGGGCGGGGAGCCCCCGGGGGCGTCCTCCTGAAGTCTCGGCCCTGTCTTGTTTCCCCTTCTAGCTGGGACAGAAAGAACAACCCCGAGCCCTGGAACAAGATGAGCCCCACTGACCAGTACAAGGTGAGCGGGCCTCCGAGCCGGCGTCCGTGCGTCCGTCCGTAGGGGGCGGCCCCCCCCGCCCCCCGTGCTCCCTGAGGCCACGGGGTGGGGGCTCCGCAGGGGCCCGGGCCTTGGTCCTGCAGAGGTGACGGGGTTTGTGGACGGTGCTGGAGGCGCCTGGCTCTGCCGGCCCGAGCCGCTCCGGGTCCTGCACGTTGTGCTGGGCTTTAAAGCCAGTAGCGGGTAGGGTTGATGTCCACAAAGGAGGAGCAGAAGCAGAGACGAGGCCCTGGGGGGAGCGCGGCCCCGGGGGGGGGGGCGCGGCCCCGGGGGGGGGAGCGCGGCCCCGGGGGGGGGGAGCGCGGCCCGGGGGGGGGGGGAGCGCGGCCCGGGGGGGGGAGCGCGGCCCCGGGGGGAGCGCACTGGGTTCTCCCCGGACAAGGAGAGGAAATCTACATCTGACATGCGCAGAGCAGACCGGGTCCTTGGGACCTGAGCCCCAGAGGGGGGCCGCCCTCCTTGTTCTAGGGAGCTGGGGGCCCAGGCTCGGAGCGCCGCAGAGCCGAAGCCGGCTCTGTCCCGGCCCTGAGGACCTCGAGCTTGGCCTCTCCGATGTTAGTCAAGGCCACTGCCTTGCGGCTTAGTGCTGAGGCCATCCCAAAGCAGGCTGCCATGGGCCAGAGAATGAAAGCATCTCGGGCTGCGCTTTGTTTTCATTTTTAGTGCAGCGAAGACTAGCTCTGGATCTCTTCAGGGCAGAGGAGCTAAGCCATTTTCTGTGCTTTGTAGGCGTTTTGAAATTGCGATCAGCCGCCGTTAAGGTGATCCCTGAGCTTTCTGCCCGAGGTCCTCTAGTCTGACAGGAGCACATTTAGCTGAGGCAGAACAGGTTGGCATTTTTGACATGGTTTGATGATGGTTTAGTGTTGGGAATCTCATTCCAAATTCCCAATCACGTGAGTTTTTTATCAGCTGTAGAGTTGAGTCTAAGTCTTGCAGTTTATTTCCGTAGCTGCCTTCTGCTTTGTGTCAGAAGGACCAGATCCTTAAGTTGCTGACGTTGTGACCTGTGAGAGTCACACTGAGGTGGGAGGCTGGTTGTGTATGCAGAGCACAGCTGATGCCCTCTCAGTCGCTGTCGGGTGTCCTGTTGGCGCTTAGGCCCCAGCGCCGTTTGTGCCAAATGCGTCCTTTTTAGGAAACCGCCAAGACTTCTGATCATCTTCCTGGGGAAGTCTGGAAGGAAAGGAGAATGTTGTGGTGACCTTTTTCTTGCTAGACTTGGTTCAAGAGCTTTGCAGTAGACATTCCAAGCCACAGTGATACTGGGGGGGGTGTGTGTCTGTGTGTGTGAGTGTGAGTGTGTGTGTGGTGTGTGTGTGTGTGAGTGTGTGTGTGAGTGTGAGTGTGTGTGAACTTCTGCAGCATTCTCAAGCGGTAATGAACCCAAGGTTGTCACCTTGTTTGCTCTTGGATGGTGACGTCTCCTGCAGCACAGACTTTGAGATGATCCCTAAAATTTCATGGGCTGTGAAAATGGCAATAAAGAAAATGTTCTGAATTCTAAATAAAGGGAAAACCAAGACCGTTGAAAATCAGACGGCAGTTGACTTCAGAAAGCAACTTGAGGAATGTTTAGAAAGGAAATTTCATTGAATAAAAAGGAACTGGAGGCTAAGCATGCAAAATTAGAGAGTTCCTTAGAACTTTTGTCAAGCTGGTCAGTGACAGTAAATGAGGAGGACCTGTGCCAGCTCTGCCAGAGTGAGTGAGACCTTTAGGAGGCCTCTGGGCTTCAGAAGGAGGTACTCTGGGATGAAAGGGCGAGTGAGTGGTCACATCAGATTTTGTAAACCATAGGCCAGAAATTATACAAGAATGCCCTCTAGCTCTGAAAGGGTGCGGTGCGGTCCTCCACTCCTCAAGGTATTTTTTCAAATAACCAGTTGATTTGGTCCTGTTACACATCTGAGCAGAAGGAAAAATTGGAGTGATATTGGAGATTCACCTCCCAGAAAAGGATTTAAAGAAGGTAGACTTAGACACCAAGCACTGCAGGCCAGGACTACCAGTCTGGCAGAAGCCTGCAGCACCCAGGTGGCTTAGTGGGAATGAGGGGCTTGTAGAAGCCCACAGCCTCTACCCTAGGGAGGTGGCCTTGGGCATGCGCATATCTGGTGTAAATGAAACTATCTCTACGAGAGCAAGATAAAATGTGGGTCTGAGTGTGACTGGCTGTGCCTTAGACAGGGAAGTCACCTGCAGGGCTCAGGACTGTTGGAGAGGAATTTTAGATGGGCCAGATGGCAGAATGTTAGTTTGCGTGCGGGCTCCCTCCTCTTTTCCTCCCCCTCCCTCTCTCTCCCCCTCCCCTTTCTTCTATCTCCCTCCTCTCTCCCTCTCCCCCTCCCTCCCTCTCTCTTTCCCCCTCTCTCTTTCCCCCTCTGTCCCTCTCTTTCCCTCTCCCTCTCCCTTTCCCCCTCTCTCCCTCCCTCACTCTCTCTTTCCCTCTCTCCCTCCATCTCTCCTTCCCCTTCTATCTCCCTCCTCTCCCCCTCCCTCCCTCTCTCTTCCCCCCTCCTCTCTCCCTCTCCTCTTTCCCTCTCCCTCCCCCTGCCCCCCTCTTTCCCTCCCTTCCTCCCTCTATCCTTCTCTCCTCTTTCTTTCTCCCCCTCCCTCTCTCTCCCTCCCTCCCTCTCTCTCTTCCTCTCCCCTTTCTTCTATCTCCCTCTCCCCCTCTCATCTGGTTCAGGAAGTAGGAACGAGCATTAGCAGGGACGAACATTTCTGGCTGGAGCTCTGTCAATGAGCAGCCTTTATCTGGCCTAGTGAGTGCTTTGGCCAAGGATCATCACATTTCAATACAGGCTCACAGCATGTATTCAGTTACCTGCAACCCCTGCCTGTGGCTACTGTTTGACTGTGTGCAGGTAATAGACAAGGTGGGGGGAAGCCCCTTCCTGTCTCCTGTAGCTGTGGCTAGGCGGCCCTTAAGCCCTTTTGGCATGGGTGCTGGTGGCCAGTGGTGCCCAATGGCACGGACTCCTCACAGCCAGGTTTGTCAGACTGAGATTCTGCCCAGGGCTCTAGAAAACCACAGCTGATGGTAGTAAGCTCAGAAGAGCTGAGTTGTGAGGTGCCATGCTGTAGATGGAGACTGACCAAGAGAAAGGGGGCACAGAAGCACTGGTTTGTGCAGGTATCCCCACCCCCAGAGCCTGGCTTCAGAGGGTGGTTTTACATGGTCAGGGATGGTTTGGCCATGCATGCGTGCGCACACACAGGGATGCACCCTTTGTTGAGGATGAAACCAAAGCCCTGCTGGCCTTGGGGAAACAGAATTTGAACCTGTGTCCTCTAGCTTCAGATTGCAGGGCTGTCATTTCACTCTGAATGAGAGCACAATACTGGGAGACTAATCCCCCAGTATTTATCACAGGAGACCAGCAGTTCTCAAATTCTTTGGGCTCAGGAGCCCTCTGCAGGATTCCTGCTTTTATTTAGGCAGATTCTATCTATCAGTAGTTGCCATATTAGGAATTAGAATGTCCTAGTATAATTTTTGAAAATAGTTTGACTTTGTGGACTCCTTGGAAGGGTCCTGGGGACCCTAGGGGTTCCTGGGCTACACTACATGTCAAGGACAAGTGCCTTGGGGCATCGGAGTTCTGTAGAATTTGTGCCTTCAACAGAGAGACTTGAAAGCTATGTAACTCGGGATTTTGTTTCTTGTTTTCCAAGTTCTACTCAGTGAATGTGGATTATAGCAAACTGAAGAAAGAAGGCCCAGACTTCTAAGTGAAAGGGATACTTTTTCAGCTGCTGAGAATGAAGGTCTTCCACAAGCTATCCGCACAATCCTGCATACAATTAGGGAATGCTTGATTTTTCCCTCATGTTGCATGAAATCATGTCGACTTTACCAGATGAATAAAGATGTGAAACTTGAGCTGTGGCTTTGATACTGATGCAGAAATCAGCATTAATCCCGGGCTGTCTGGGTGATTCAGTCCTGGGCTCTGAGGTCTAGAGAGCAGGGGGAGCAAACCCAGATGGAAGTGGGGACACCCACAGGGTATGTAGCAATCCCTGCAGACCAAACACTGGCCTCATTTAAAATGTAACGTAGTCTGGGTTTTCTTGTGTTTTATTTATGACATCAAATGTTATTCTGAATACTAGTCTGGTTCAGGCAGCCCTGAGGAGTGTGGTGGGCAGATCCCTCTGGCTTGCACATTCTTTCCCATATGACTCTCCCATAGGTGCTCTTCTAGGAGGTGCATGGGGTGGGGCCTGAAGCCACTTATCCCCCCCCCCCCCCAGCCCCTGATGTTCCTTCCTGCCTAAAGACAGACCTTAAATTTCTATCTGTACAGATGGTTTTAAAATACTATACTACTGCAGTCAGTATTTTCTCTTACTTAGTCCTTACTGTCTGACCTGATAGGCTATCTGTAGAATATTTGATAATTTTAGGTATGCAGGAACCTCTCCTTTGGCTCCTGTTCTATCCCCCAGTGAGCAGAAAGTCAGTAACAGTCGGTTGTCCTGCAAACAAACACTGCCTCTTTTGCCTTCCTTGGAGGAACCCCCCTGCAGGCTTGAGAGTCTGTGCCTACTTCTCCATGGAACCCCAAGACCCGGGGCTCCCAGCATCCCTTGGCACTTGGATAATGTTGCTTCCTGACAGAGGGCCCAGTTCTCAGGGCCCCTGTGTATTCAGGGTTTAACTACCTCCCTTGAGGGATTTAATGAGGTTCCTTTACTTCTAGGATTGGTGACCTCTTGACTGCCTGCTGGTGCACATGTGCAAACCTTACACAGTAAGCTATACAAACTCATTTCTTAATGCCTGCTGTGCAGTCAGGGTGAGAATTAGTAGGGGGCCCAAGGGCTAGGCCTCACCTAGTGCCCAAGTGCTGCAGGGAGGTGGGCTGGTCCCCACTTCCCATTAGTATCTTGAAGTGTGGACCATTTTTAGAAAGCAGTGAGTGGAGAAGACTGGAGAACAAAGGTTGACCCAGGCTTGGCACTGGAGCCAAGGTACCCACCCAGCATGTGGAGAGGCCATGGAGAAGGGCCCTGGGGGAGGAATGATCACCTGGATCCCGCACAGGCAGTCCTCTGTGGTAGTGCAGGTCATCAGACAATGACCGTTTGGAAGGACAGCCCAGTTTGCCACTTTCTTTAAGGTGTTTTACAATAAAATATGCTGCCTCCCAGCGTACCAGGGGACAGCAGATTATAACCATCCCGGGGCAGCTCCTGGAGCATGGTGCTGACTACCCAGGGACCCCAAGTGATGACCTGCAGGCATGCTCAACTCGAGGTACGTCTTAGACCAAGCTTCACATGAGGAACTGAATGAGATACAATGAGGTTAATGCTGGCCCTACCTGCTACCCAGAGCCTCATCTGGCGGAACATGGTGGAGCTGGACACAGACAGCTGTTGTGTTTCCTGCTAGAGGGGTCAAGTCCCCAAAAGTAGAGGTGGGCAGAGGGTGGAGGGGCCCAGCATTCCCAGCATAGGGAACATGACCACTGGGGTCTAGGCCAGGTCTCTCCTGACTGGGTGAGGGATGCCTCTCAAAAGCAGCTCCCAAAATCTTGTCAGACATCAGAAGTCACCTCAGAGGCTCCCTTTATCTCAAACTTAATTTGAAACAAATAGAGACAAGGTAATCCCATGGCATGGTGAGCCCTCTGGCCAAGAGAATGTGTGTTAAGTTTCCTCCAAGTTCGCTGAGGAATGATGGCCCAAATGGCCCCAGGCAAGCTCTGGGAAAGCTTTCCCTGCTGGTGTTGGCCCGGTGTCCAGAAGGAGGCACTGCTAAGCAGTTTAAAAGTCAGATTAGGAGCAGCTCCCTGGCAGTTCAACAAACACCTACTAAGCTCAGTCCCCAGGAAGGTGAGAACTGGCCTCTACTTGAATAATCACAATTGGGATCCGCTAGTTTGAGGGGGAAATGCCCATGTTTGCCAGAAAGCCCTCAGAATTCTGTCGTGCTTTAAAGTGTCCTTGTATTTTCTCACAACTGCATCCAGACCCATTGGAAACACTGGCACATAGTAGGCACCGAATAAATGCCAGGGGGTGGCTTCTTTCTACCAAAGTTGATTGTGGTGTTTATTGGTTCGTTCATGTACGTGTAGGTCTGTGGGCCATGGAGTGAAGGGCACCCACTGGTCCTGGCTCCTGAGAACCACAACAGTCTTTTATCTGGCACAGTGCTGGGCACTTAATAGGTATGCACTGGAGGAATGGCCCTCGGTAGGTATTGAAGGAATGCTTGTTTTCTTGACACCTTCTCTCCTGCCCTACATAAACAACTTGATCTCTGGTTTCATTGCCTCTTCATTCAGATTTCATCTAAGGGAAGAAAGGTCTGAATCTACTCACACAGGTCCTCCCCAGAGACTGCCTGATGACCCTGCACCAATGCACACCCTCTTACATAACTGCCCTTTTTGTCAAAGAAACAATGACTGTAGGCTATCAGTCTCCCCCAGACTCTATTGTACACAGGCATCAGGCTTGGTCAATCTGGAGATGTCTGCAGGGTCTTACTAGGCCCCTCTCATTCTCTTGCCCCTTGGTGCCCTTTAACGCCAGCTCCTTCACTACCACCCTCCACAAAAAAGTGTCTTGTGAAACACCTGTGTAGGAAACTCACCATTTCATTCCTTATTTTTTTTTTTAAACAAAAGCTTATCAAGCTATCAGAAAATTAGTCAAATGACCTTTTCTCTCTAGCCTGATTGATTTCCATGAACAGACAAGGTGACCGGGCTGCCCACGTGTACACTGGCCCAGAGAACGTGGCAGTGACATCTCCCTCTCAGGCATGACAAGGGAGGCTTGCTTCCCTGGCCTTCTATGCATGGCAGGGTGGTGGGTTATAGCTGAAGCTTTCAGGGAGGGCCTCTTCAGGGGTGTCTGAGGTAGACTGAACTCATTTCTAGGTACAGAAAGGGACTCCTTTCCAGAGGTTCCCCAGAATTGTTGGCATCTTCAAAGGCAGCAGCTTGGAGCCTGGGGGTGGGGCTGGGGCAGACACTACTTTGATGCTCACCTAGCCCATTTGGCATTCTCAACACGTTAATGGTCTTCCTTCTTAATTGGGAAGGAAGAGGACATGGGTATGATTAAAGACATCCAGGGACGTCAGAGATGCTTTTGCTGGTCAACAAGACTCAAGGGACACTCCTCATTTACTCAGATTTCAAATCACACCACTTTTCCTGGAAAGATGGATATTAAAACATTCCAGACCTATAAAGTACATGGGAAGGGCTGGTGGCTGGGGTGGACCTCCAGAAGGAAGCTTCCCTCCTCTAGGTGGTACAAAAAGGATGCCCTGTTGGCACTAATGGGTAGAACTTCCCCTGGCACTGAACGTTGCTCATTCCCTGGGCTCATTTTCTTAAAATACTCCTTTGAATTGAAGAGAGCAGAGGGACGGAATCTGCACAGACCAGGTAAGGGGAGTCACACAGCTGAAGGAATATCCTGACACATTTCACACACATAAACAGGGATGTTCAGAGGATGATCTCTCTGGGACTGGAAGAGACCATGGAAGCAGCATGATCCAACCCTCCCCACCCCCACCCCCCTTTTAGGGCTGAATTTGAAATCAGGAAGACCTTAAGAACCGTGTAACTCTGGGCAAGTCTCCCAGTGCCTCAGTTACCTAACTTGTAAAATGGGGTTAGTTCTAGACCCTACTTTCCAGGGCTGTGAGAATCTAATGAAATAACATGTAAACTATCATATGAATGCTACCTAGCTAGTTAGTAGAAGTAGTACTGAAGAAGCTAGCCCAAAGAGTGACTTACACAGTCACACAGATAGGAAGAACAGCTAAAAATGAACCCCCTTTTAGGATCCCATTAAACCCAGAAACTGAGGCCCGGGGTGGTGACATGCCTTGATCTGGGTCACACAGTGAGTCAGTGACTGAGGGAGGCTCACTCGGGTCGTCCCGACTCCCGGCCTGTGCTTTCTCCTCTACACCAGAGGTTCCCCGTGTCTGCTGCCACTACCATCAGCATCACCTCCCAGGTGGCCTGTTTGCCCTGGCTGCACCCATTGCTTCGGAGGGCTCTGCGTGGGGTGGGGGTGGGGCAATGGAAGCAGAATCATGCCCTGATGCCCTGAATGCCAGGCCACTCAGAGGAGGCTGCCCTGAATGCCAGGCCACTCAGAGGAGGCTGCTAGGTGTATCCTAGACTCCCAGTCTCAAGGGTTGGGTCAGGTGAGTCCAAGAGGCTTGTGGGAGTTGAACCGTGCTGCTTTCAAAGACCAAACGGCGCAAGAGCAGCCACTGACCCATCCCGAAGCCTGGTATTGACCAAATGCAGCCCTCCCCCCGCCCGAACCCGTTCCAGTGGTACTGGGCATGCTTGCGCCCCACAAGGGCTCCCCTGTGTTGTTACGGTTTCATTTTTATCTGGCTCTGATTTTTGAATGAATGTCTTGCATTGAGAAACAAAGTCTCCGCGGTTTATTAAAATAAGCTCAGTAAAGTGGGATTTTTGTTAGCGCCGAGGAGATCATCTATAAACCCTAATAAAACTGCTCTTGGAAGGAAGGTCTAATTGCTGACGAGTCTTGAGCCCGGGGACGCCTCTATGATCATTCTGGGTGGAAGATAATGGCAATCACTCTGGGAAAGCCCCTCGCCAGGCTGCTTGAGCGTCCAGGTGAGGAGCCGCCTCTGCCCCAGCCTCGCCCCACCCTGGATTAGTCTGTAGACTGCAAAAGCGCTGGAAGCATGAAGTGCGTCCTCCTTCTGACTTTCTTACGTCAGACCCAGAAGACCGGCAGGATAATGAGAGTAATTGCTCCGCCTGAGAGAACGAGTGACCTGCTCTTCTCCTACTAGGAGCCCAGAAGCCGGGGTGCTTGGAGTCGTGGATCCCCCTTGGGCTGCGCTCAGGGGCCTGACTCCCACTTCTGAACGTGGCTGCTGTGCAGCGTCTGTCGCTGGAGTTTGGTGGTGGCTCTCACTGACGGGCTCCAGGAGAAGGGGGCTGGGGTGCAGAGACCCCTCCGTGTTCGGATCCTGAAACCCAGGCTGCCCGCCCCCAGCCTCCCCCGGCAGCATGCAGTGAGAATTAGATCCTGCTCCGCAAAGGGGCAAGCGGAGCCTTCCAGCTGGCTGCTTTTGTCAACAGAAAAGCCAAAGAAATTCTGTGGTGAAGGAGGAGGAGTGGGAAGGAGGGAGGAAGGCTAAGAGGAGGAGGAAGAGGAAAAGGACAGCTCCGAAATCCCAAGGCCTTGGTGTGAATGATCGGGAGAGATCGAGAGGGAGAGAGGGGGAGAGAGAGACAGAGACAGAGAGAGAGAGACAGACACAGAGAGAGAGAGACAGACACAGACACAGAAAGAGACAGAGACAGAGAGACAGAGAGAGGAAGAGAGAGACAGAGAGAGAGACAGAGACAGAGAGAGACAGACACAGAGAGAGACAGAGAGAGAAAGAGAGAGAGAAAAAGAGAGAGAGACAGAGAGAGACAGACACAGACACAGAGACAGAGAGAGACAGAGAGAGGAAGAGACAGAGACAGAGAGAGAGAGACAGAGGCAGAGACAGAGAGACAGAGACAGAGAGAGACAGAGAGACAGGAAAAAAGATGGAGACAGAGAGAGACAGACAGACAGAAAGACAGACAGGCAGACAGACATTCAGACAGAGACAGAGACAGACAGACAGACACAGAGAGAAAGAGACAGAGACAGAGGAACAGAGAGACAGAAAGACAGACAGAGACAGAGACAGAAACACTGAGAGAGATATAGAGAGGAGAGAGACAGAGACAGAGAAATACACACAGACACAGAGAGACAGAGAGAGACAGAGACAGAGAGACAGAGAGAGAGAGACAAAGACCCAGAAAGAGACAGAGACAGAGAGAGACAGAGAGGAGAGAGACAGAGAGACAGACAGAGACAGAGACAGAGACAGACAGAAACATAGAGAAACAGAGACAGAGACAGAAAGAGACACACACAGAGAGACAGACAGACAGACAGACAGAGGTGGGGAATGGAAAGCTCCCCCTCCCCACCAGGGACATAGACTGGAATTTTTAATCCCCCCAAGGAAAAAATAATCCCCTTGTCCTTTGTTAACAGAAAATGAAAACTATTTATAGCAATGGTGAGATTTGCTGGGAGACTCTAGCCTTCTCTCCAATGCCTGGGTAGTTTTCTTACTGCAGACCACAATCACATGACGTATTCAGCAGGTGTTTGTTAAATGCCTACCATGAGCCAGGCTCTGTGTGGGTACAGACCAGAGAATGTGTGGGGCAGACTGCATCCATGGCCCCTGTGGCCCATCTCCAAAGGGAACAGCCAAGGCCTTGGGGTTAACATAGAGGTGAAGTGGCCTTGCGGAGGCTCGACAGCTGGCAGTCATGTGTCTAGAGCGGGGCTAGAACCCGGGCCCTCCCAACTCCAAACCTGGCTTCTTCTGTCTCCACCCTGTCTCTACACCTCCCAAGGGGTGGAAGCTCTGTTCCAGGGCCTTCAGATTTGTCAGATTTGCTTCTGTCCCTTCCATGCACCTGGTCCGTAGCCACATCTGATATGCCTCCCCTTCCCAAGGACAGAGAGAAGAGAATGCAGGGTACAGGGACAGAAGCCTTATGGGACCCATAACTAAGGGCTGTGAAAATCTGCCTGCTTCCCAGTGCTCCCAGTCTGTTCTGCTCCCTTACCTGGCTTTCCAGGTAAGAGCCATATGGTTAGCCACAGAACTGACCAGCCCTTCCAGAGCCCAGGGTGGGAGAGGGGGTACAGCAGAGTGTCTGCTTGTCCTGTTTCCATGCTGTGGCCTCACTGGCACTTCAGAGATACTGGGCTCATGCCCCAGCACCTGCACTGGCCCTGACCCCCTGGGACAGGAGGAGCAGGACCAGAGAGTCCTGGGAAAAGATCAGAGGCTCCCAACTGTCTAGGAGGTTATTTCTGGCCCCAGGTCAGAAGGCCCCTGGGAGGGGAGCCCTGAAGAGCAAGTTTATCAATCGCCAAGTATTTCTTAAATGCCTCTCCTATGTTGGGTGCTGGGGATACACTGACAGAAATGAACCAGCCCCTGCCCTCAGGGTGCTTCCAGTCCAGTCAGGGGAGACCCCCACGGACCTAGAATTCGTTTTACAGAAACAGACGAGAGTTTGCAGGGCAGTGGTAATGCCTAGATCAGGAAAGGCTTCAGGTGGTTCCATCCAGAACGAGGATTAAGGATTCTGGGAGATGGAAAGGAGGAGGGAGAGCACTCTAGCCTGAGGGACAGAGCCGCTGCAAAGGGCCAGAGATGGGAGCTGAGGTCCAGGAGGAGCGATCTGGAGCTCCTGGAGGCACAAGCTTGGCAGGGAGGCCCCCGAAGCCCCCTTCCTTCAGCTTGTGGACGTTGCCTGTCCTCACCTCTTTTGGGGTCTTTTAATCTAGAATACTCATTCCTCGTGTCTGAGATTTCCTGGTTGCTCATTCATCTAATTGTTCCTCTTCCTTTTCTTCAAGGTAATTTTCTTTTGAGGCTTTTCAATTATGCTTCTTTCCCCCCTCTCCCCCTGAATGACCCTTGGCCTTTGTGTTGATGTCTGTGAAAGGGATGCTGGGCTGTAAGATTCTCCTCTCGTTCTTCTGGAAGTTTCAAGCCCAGGCGACAGAGAATGTCAGAACTGTCACCATCAGAGCTTCAGGAGATGGACGGGTTGGGCTGGGAAGCTGCCGAGCTCCTTGAGTCTGAACTGTAAGGGGCCAGTCTCATCGAGCAGTTGGAGATCTGGCACCATAGCTTATTAGCTCAGACTTCCTCGGAGCTTGAAGGCTTTCCAACTGGCTGACTCGTGTTCTGGGTCTTCTATTGGATTCTCACAACAACCTTGGGGAGTAGGCAATAGAATTAGCGTCAATCTTCAGCTGAGGAACCTGAAAGGTTAAGTGATTTGTTCAGCCTTGAAGCATTAAAACATTAAATATTAAAACTTTTAAGTTTTTTTAAGATTAAGTATCTGAGAATGGCTCCAAGCTCAGGTCTCCCTGACTCTGGGTCCATAATTCTGTCCACCAAACGAGGTGCCCTCCGGGTTCAGGGGAGAAGTCAAGTCTGGAGATGAGGAGGTTCGAGTCAATGGAATCTATGGAGGTTTGAGTCAAAATCATGAGAATGAAGGCAGGTGTTAAAAGAAGAGTACAGAGAGGAAAGGGAAGAAGACTGAGGACAGAGCTTTGGGGAACAAAAGTAGAAGGTGGGAAAGAGAAAGAGGCAGAGTGGAGAACAGAGAGGAGCAGTCCAAAGAGGAACCACCTGCTTTCTAATGTTGCCTGGTTTACAGTATCCAGAATTCACAGATCAGAAAAAACCAATGCGGCAATTCTCTCTTAAAAATGATTAAGGAAAATTCCAAAAATACTACAAGCTAACCATAGCTTTTGTCTGAATCTGATTTTTCGCTAGGGCAAATGCATATTTATAAGATATTTAACTTTGACAGGGTGTCTAAGGGGTCACATGTTGTTTCTCCTGGAGTGACAATGTGTTCTTCTCCAAGCACGGACTAATAACCCAAGAAAATTAACTTCTGTGTCTAGTATGAGGCAACACTAACTCCTCGAACTGGGTCTTGTTTCTTTTCAGCCCTCCTGATGAGTACAGATGGTTACCTGCCTAAGGAAAAATTAAGCTTCCCTTGAGTTCAATACGTAATTAATTCTCATTTGGGAAAATTGTAGTTGAAAAAGCAAGGCTGACCCAATTCAACCTAACCACAGGTAAGATCTGGAGAGATCTCCCAGGCTCAAGTTTAATAGACCAGGGTGAAGTTTCATCGGAGTCTTGAAGAAAAACTTTTTCCTGCCTCTGGTCTTGAACTCTAGGAAATCTGAGGCATATTGGTTTAGAGATACTGAAGAGCTAGACCTGAAAATAACATTTTTCTTTTTTATGTGCAGGTCTGTCCCTGAACACCGAACCAGTCAGGTCAAAACTTTAAAATCATGTGCTTCTCGGCATAGGGAGAACCACAAAGAGTGAAGGCAGAGTGTAATTTGGAGGAGTTTAGGGTCTAGCTCATGTCTCCACGTGGCCAACCAAGGCCAGAGCCATCATGCTACGATTTCTGTTTCCGGAAGTGGCCTTTTACTTCAAGTCAACAAATGTTCGTGAAACACCTTCTGTGTGTAGAGCACTGCTTAGAAGTGTCTGCTTCAGACCTGGGGTGCTTTCCCCCTTCACCTCTGCCTCTCCTCTTGACTCATCTCAAGAATCACCCCCTTCAAGAGATCTCTCCTGATTCTACCCATGGTTAGTGGTTCACACTGCTCTCAGATCTCATCTGTTTCAAAGCCTCTCCCAGATAGGTCATTACTCTTACTGTAGCTTTAAGATCCAAATGGAATGTTTAAGACATGGAATTTGGAGCTGTAGGTTTTCAAGAAACTGAGAAATAAGAATTAATGAAGAGAGACTGAAAGAAATCAGAGAAGACAAAGAGAAAGAAGATAGAGAGGGGTTTTTTTTGATGAAAGTGTTTTAACTATTATCTTGTGAAAAGGATAAAGAAAAGTCTTAAAAGATATTTTGCTCACCATCTTGAGTAAATGGAAGGGTGGGATTGCATTTCCAAAGATAAAAAGTCTTTTGCAGTGACAGTGATGGTTAAGAGGTGATCTAACAAGTATTTTTTTTTTAACATTTTTAAAGTTTTGAGTTCCAAATTCTATCCTTCCCTCCCTCCTTCCCCTCCCCCTCCCTGAGATGGTAAGCAATCAGATACAGGTTACACATGTGTAATTATGTAAAATATTTCCACATTAATCATTTTGTATAAGAAGACTTGGATATAAGAAAAAAAGAAAGAAAGTAATATTTCAGTTGGTGTTTGATCAATATTAGTTCTTTCTCTGGAGGTAGATAGTATGCTTCATCATTAGTCCTTTGAGATTGTCTTGGATCATTGCATTGCTGAAAATAGCTAAGTCATTCATAGTTCTTCATCAAACAATATTGCTATTACTGTGTAAAACATTCTTTTGGTTCTGTTCACTTCACTATGCATCAGTTCATGTGTCTTTCCAGATATTTCTGAAATCATCCTACTTCCTACTGTCATTTCTTAACAGAATAATAATATTCCATTACAATCATATACTACAGCTTGTTTAGGCATTCCCCAGTTGATGGGCATCCCTTTGATGTCCAATTCTTAGCCACCCCCCCAAAAAAACAAACTTCTATAAATATTTTAACAGGTAAATTATTGCCAATAGTTCTTTATATCTTTGTTATCATTAATTAAATTTTAAATAAATTGCAGAACCATTAATTTTACTATTCAGTTAATCTTCAGATATTCAAGGTTTTTATATTTATAGATATGTGTGTTACTGCTTAATGAAAGGGGGTTCTCCAGTTTATTATTAAATGACATTTAATAAACTGAGGTGGGAGCTTTAAGCTAACTGATTGATTTAAGGAGAGTTTGAAATTTTATTAACTGATGAAGAGATATTCAAATAAATTCTTGGATTGCCATATACTACAGATGACATGAATAAATATGATGAATCAAGTAGCAGATAGAAGAATCACTAACAAGTGTGTGTGTATTCACAGATACATGTATGTGGACATATAGCTATGTAGGCATATTGGTCTGGTCCTCTGATGTCATTGACAGTGGTGACTCCTCATGAACTCTCTTCCCATGCACCACAGCACCTGCCCTTTGACTAAGACTCTTAGAGAGTCACCAGGGCCCCTGAAGGTTTAGTGGCTTGGCTCAGCAGAGGCGCAGCTTCATTGCAGAATTCTTCACTCTCTATCCATGATGACATGTTCCTATACTTGTTTACATGTGATCGTGTTTGCTCCTTAGAGTATACTTTCCTTGATAGCAGAGATTTTGGCCCTTTGGAATCTTGTATACTTAATGCCTAGCATGGTCCCTAGAACATAGTAGGTGTTTGATATATACTTAGGGTAGATTAAGTAACTAATACTTGGCTCCTAGACTTGAGGAGTTTATGTTCTATTGGGACAATACAAAGTACATGGCAGCAAAAAAGAAGTTTAATGCAGCCCAGACTTGGTTGTGGGAGTGTGCCCATCCAGCTATGGACACTGGTCAATGCGAGGGGTGGAATCAGAGAGTCTGAGTAGAAAGGGGCCTGCATGGCATGAATTCCAACCTAGAGTCCAACATACATCCCTGTGCCATATGCTGGAGAAGTGCTCATTCAGCCTTTTCTTGCAGACCTTCCATGATGGGGAACTTATTCCCTCCAGACGCAGCTTTGCTCACTTTTAGATAGTTCTAATAGTTAGGAAGTTCTTTCTGATACCCAGCCTAAATCTGACTCTCTGTAACTTCTACCTATTGGTACACCTAGGTGGCGCCATATGCACAGTGTCTGGCCTAGAGTCAGGAAGACCTGAGTTCAAATTCAACCTCAGACACTTGCTAACCGTGTGACCCTGGGCAAGTCACTTCACCTTGTTTGCCCCAGTTTCCTCATCTGTAAAATGAGCTGGAGGAGTAAATGGCAAACCACTCCAGGGTCTTTGCCAAGAAAATCCCCAAAGGGCACAGAGTTGGACCCGATTGAATAACAAAAACTTACACCTCTTGCTCCTGGTTCCAGGTTAATGCCCCCTTCCATGTGACAGCCCTTTAAATACTCAAACTCACTTGTCTCATCCTCACTTCAGACTAAATGTGCCTGTCTCCTTTAGCCAATCCTCCCATGACAAGAGCTCCAGGCTCTTCATTGACTCTCTTGGGTAATCTCCTCTGGACCGTTCTCCGGGTGATCAGTTGCTGGCCTTGGGTTTGGAGGCTGCGGTGCCCTGGATACTGTATGGAATGATCTCCTTCTTATTTAGAAGTTCAGAGGGAGGACGGACCAACAGCGCAACAACAGAGCCACGGACTCTGCTGCGAGGAACTCTCCTGAGTTGTTCTGGGAACAGGGCATAAGGTCGTGTCCAGAGGATCCAGGCTTGGAACTGGCCGGAGCATCCTGTGTCATGGCAGACAGAAGATAATGCGTTCTTTGCTTTTAATTTGAGGTATGGGGGGGGGGGGGCTCATAAAAATATAACCCAAAATGCAGTTATGCTTCAGTAGACCAGTGACCCGTCCACCCCGACTGTCTGGTTCTGATCGCAGGACGAGGCACGACATCTGGTATTTGGAATAGGAGTTCAGACCAGGACTTGGACGAAACCACACGTGGCCGCCCTCGTCCACCTCTCATTTTACAGAAGTGGAAACTCCGGTTAAGAGATGTTAGGTGACTTGGCCAACGTCACACAGACAGAATCCACCGCCCTCCAACACTTGGAGACTGATCTCAACTCCCAGTAACTTCCTTTTAACAACGTCGGTGGTTGAAGGCTTTACGAAGCGCTTTCCTCACAGGACTGCAGAGCAGTCAGAGGCATTGTTACACGACGAATTTGACCGAAGCGAGAGAGAAGACGCAGAGATTATTGAGTGCCAGAGGAGGTTTTGAACTCGGGCCCTCGGCCAGCAAGGCAGAGCTGTTTTCTTTTACTCCTTCATGCCTCAGTATAGCTGTCGCCTCTGTAATGAGTTGCGGCGGCCACACCATGATACCCGAAAGTGGGGGCTCTTTTTGCCCTTTAAATAGCCTCTGATGGAACTGTATGGAAACCTGAAAACAGGTTATTGTCCCCTGCTCCCCCCTTGTCCACAAATGCGCTTTTCACCGTCCCTCCTTCCCGCCCCACCCCCTCAGACTCCTGCCTTTCTCTCACACTCTTCCTGCCTTTTACTCTGAGCAGTGTTTGATTGTGAGAATGCACATTCGGATTCTGTGCATTGAGCTCCTGCAAGCCAGCATTCGTGCCTGCAAAGACACTGGGTGTTTGTTTCTTTATGCAGAATGAGGTATTCCATTCTACTTAATGTGTAAATTGGCCCCAAAACCATTTTGTTGTTCCCCTCAGCTACAAACAGGAGTGACAGAATCAAGCTGATTTGGGGAATTATTTAATCAGTGAGGGAAAAAATGTGTGCAAATAAAAAGGGACTGTCATCCCACAAAATCAATTTCAAGCTGAAATAATATCATTTCTCTCTGCGACTTGAGCTCCCCCTAAAAATTAACTTTGTGCATTCAAAGCCACTGCTTTCCGGTGATAGCAGAGGTTTGCAGAATTTCTGAAGAGATAGAGCTAAGGGTGTGTTAGGGACAATGATATCTCACTTTTAACAACTGATTACAGAATGGAAATGAGGAGGAAAGGCCTCTGGGTCAGAGAGGGACTTTTCCCTCGGTAATTTTTCATTATCTGCTCATGTTCTTTGTTTGCATGGATACCTGTTTGTTTTTGTTTTTTCATCTTTCTCCCCTTTGAAAATAATCGAGGATGACTTGAAATCTATTCTGGAGCGCTGTGCACATTAGAGAAGGCAAAAAGCGTGAGAGGTTTCTGTGAAAACCCCTGATCTTCAGGATGGACGTTTGATACAATGGGTTTGTTCTATGCATTAATGTCCCTGGGCAATACTGACGACCAGGAAGAGTGATGGCAGATGGAGGAGGGAGAAGCGCCTCCCATGTCTTCTCTAGAGCTCTGCGCCCCCAAGGGTGAGGCTCATTACAAGCATTCCTGGTGAGCTGGCCAGACGATAGACTGGAAAGATAGGGCCCTTGATTCTTTGTTCTTCTTCCTCCCCAATTTATATTTTGTTTTGAATAGGACCTAATTTGGAGAGGTATCCATTTTCCGGAAATCTCAAAGAGGGGATGTTTCCAAAAGAATGGGAGGGATCGCAAATGGCATTTCTTTTCTCCAACCAAAGTGATTCACAAAGACTGGATTGACGCTGATCATGTACTTTCTTTTCCATTTTTTATCGTGGCTTCCTTTGCATTGACCATGACCAAATCAAGGGTGTCTGATGAAATCAGCTATCAGACCACATCTTCATAGTCATGCAATTAACAGAAAAGTGTAGAAAGCATAAACTCTCCCTGGATCTATTGGTGTTTGGTGACAGAGCACCAGGTGACAGAATCTTGGGTTCATTTATTACTTTTCTTATTGTCTCATTCAGTGAAAATTCCTCTGGGCTTAATCTTTTTCCTAATATGGGAGGCTGGTTGCAAATAGTAATGCCTTCCACTTCTGTCCCCAGGGCCAAGGAATCTATAGATGAAAAACAAACAGCAATGTGAGCCCTCACATTGAAAAAGACAAAAAACAAAACCTGAGCTGAGCTATAAGTTGATTTTCTGCTCCTCCCATAGGGCCTGTCAAACAAAGTGCAGGGTATGTGGCAGAGCCACATTGTTTCTCTCCTCCCATCTTTCTCCTCTCTGGAGGTAGAGGTGGAAGAAGTCCCAGGAGTCTGGAGACTCACATTCTCATCCTGGTTTGGGTGTGTGGCTTTGGACAAGTCACAATTACTTTCAGTACCTCAACTACCCATTATGCAATCTGAGAGGAGAGCAGGGCAAGAAAGGGACAAGTTCCCTGACACAGATGGGTTCCCCACCACTGGAACATAGTTCCACTCAGCATGCATTAAGCTTTTTCTCTGTGAAAGGCACTCTTGAGAGAGACAAAGGGAAAATGAACAGCCATCCTTGCCTTCTTGGATCTTACAAAGTACTGGGGAACCAACTTTGAACCAAATCAATAAATGCAGTATAATTGGAGGGGTGGTCAGTAGGACTGGATGACCAGAGGTCAGTGATGCTGGAGAAACTATTCCTGCTTTGGACAGCAGCTTGGATGAGCTGCCTCTACGTTCTGGGCTTCCCAGGTTAAGGCTCTGTGGATGTGTTTCTCAGATGACTTCAGACTCTGATGGATCTGTGGCTTTGTTAATCATGATGTTTCCTCCAATCACGTGAATCCAGCCCATCCACTCCTGCCTGTCTATTTGTTGAGTATCACTCTGGGAGAGGGAAAACCTTCCTATATTTTTGGATGTCAAGAGGATGCCAATGACCTGGGCTGTCCATTGGCTTCTCTGACACGATGCTGTCTACATCTCCTTCTGAGTCTACCCTTCTCCTCTGCGATATGGCTAGAAGGGAGAGCCCTTAGTGAAAACACTTGAGTGGGCCAAAGCCCATGTGATAAGAGCTCACGTCAATAAGGACAAGGTCTGAGGTTCAGTCCCTGGAAGGGTTGGCCAACGACGATCCTCCTCTCTCTAGAGAGACTCTTACCAATGTATCTGCCTGGAGATAAGAGTGTCCATAGATCTATGAGTCTTTGTCACTTCTACCAAGACCAAGGGTTCATGCTGCAGCTGGTAATCATTTGTTATGGCAAGGCTCAGCAAATGGCAGGATAGTGTAGGAAAGAACCTATATATCAAAAGACATGAATTTGAATTGTGCCCAGTAGTTCCTTTTGCAATCTCTGTTTTAAATCCCCACTGATATATAGACAGAACCATGGAGGCTGTGGCACCATTCTTGACCAAGGTTGTGATGTCTGACATTACAGAGAGGGGCCTGACTCTGGCGCCAAGAAGGAACAAGGTCCAGCAATGTGCCTTTGGTCTCATGTGTGAGGCTAGAAAGTGTATTGTGTGTCGAAAAGGGAAGGTCTTTTTTTTGGTCCTTTTTTTTTTTAAAAAAAAATGGAAACTCTATTATTTTCTTGTTAATTTCAATAAACGAGTTTATATTGATTAGAAAAAAATAGTTTTGTGTAACCTTTGTCAGTGCTCTCTTCTTTGGACCTCAGTTTCCTCATACATTAAATGAAAAGGTTGGATTAGATGGTTTTTAGGGTCCCTTTCATCTCTGATCCTTTATGAATGAATAAAAATTATTTATTAAATACTTACTGTTTACCAACTTCTAAGCTGGAGTCCCTATCATCTATTGGGGAACACACAAAGAGGATCAACACTGGAAAGTTATGGTAAGTGGGACACTAAAGGAGTAGATTGACACCTCAGAAAATTTAATTTGGTTCATCATTCTAAATTTTTTGGGGGGAGTGGGGAGAGTTAAGGACAGGGGCTGTTCTCTGTGTTCTCTTCTGACTCTACTATAGTGTTCTGTGATATGATAGATTTTACATTCTGTTTTGCGATATGGAATGATGACAAAGGGTAGGTTGACCAGAAAGGAGGGCGAGGAGTGGGGTAGAGGGAAGGGTGTGCACCTGGCATCCTGGTGGTTAGCAAGTGGGAAAAGGCTGAAGAGGAGGAAGTGGAGTGAAGCATGATGTCTGGGGTATTTCTGAAATAGATGGTTGGGAAGAGTCAGTAACCAGCAGGACCCAGGACAGAAGATCCTCTATGGCAGCAAAGTATTGGGGAGGAAGTGATAGCCAGAGAGTAGAAGGAAAGAATTACTACTGAATTCTGTTGCCAGGTGATTCTTAAAAAATTTTTAAAAATCTATTTTTATTTACTTTTAGTTTTCAACATTTCCTTCTATAAGATTTTGAGTTCTGTCGGAGTCAAGATGGCAGAGTACAAACAGGACTTCTGCAGGGCTGCTGCTGCCACCTCCTCCAATTCATGTAAAAAATGACTCTAAACAAACTTTGGAGCTACAGAACCCACAAAATGACACAGAGAAGCTAATTTCCTGCTGAAGACAACCCGGCAGGCTGGCAGGAAGGGGCCAGCTCAGCACTCTGTGAGCAAAGCTCAGCCCCACTCCAGCTCAAGGTTTTGGCCTCAGAGTGGTCATAACCAGCTGCAGACTGGAGGGACTTCAGATCACCAGCAGCTGTGGCAGTTGCCAGAATAATTAACGCATAGATGATAAAGACAAAGAGAGAGGTCAGTGCAGTGTGGACTTTGGGACCTGGGAGTTTAGGAGTGTGGTTCAGTCACTGCCACATGGCTGCTTCAGAGCTACGGGCATGTAGATTGTAGGGAGACCAAGCATCTAGTCTGAGGGGTAATCACTCTTGCTTTAACCTGCTTGGATCTGGATCACTGTCTGGTGTGGAGGTCCTGGGGTGCATGACCAGTGTGCCAGGGCATGTGGAGACTTCAGAGAAGGCCACCAACTGCTCCGGCAGCTGAGAAAACCCCAGTATTTGGGAAAAAGCTCCTCCCTCTGGTAGCAGAGTTCTACTGTGGCAAAAAGCTCAAAAGTCAGGTAATTGAGTGGCAACATTAGCAAGCAAAGGAAGCAAGGCAAGGATAGTGGTCTGGAGGACTTTGGATTCCTTTTGGGGGGACAAAAAGGATTGAGGCATGGAACAGGAGGAAGACAATGAAGTCAGAACTCCAACACCAAAAGCTTCCAAGAAAAATATGAATTGCTTACAGGCCATAGAGGAGCTTAAGAAGGATTTTGAAAACCAAATAAGAGAAGTGGAGGAAAAATTGGGAAGAGAAATGAGAATGATGCAAGAAAATCAGGAAAAGAGAGTCAACAACCTGACTGAAGAAAATAACACCTTAAAAATAGACTAACTCAAATGGCAAAAGAGGTTCAAAAAGACAATGAGGAGAAGAATGCCTTAAAAAGCCAAATTTGCCAGATGGAAAAAGAATCTCAAAAGCTCACTGAGGAGATTCATTCCTTCAGAATTAGACTGGAGCAAATGGAAGCTAATGACTTTATGAGAAATCAAGATACTATTAAACAGATCCAAACAAATGAAAGAATAGAAGGCAATGTGAAATATCTCATGGGAAAATCACTGACCTGGAAAATAGATCCAGGAGAGATACTTTAAATTACTGGACTACCTGAAAGCCATGATCAAAAAAATAACCTAGAACTCATCCTTCAAGAAATTCTTAAGGAAAATTGCCCTGATGTTTTAGAACCAGAGGGCAAAATAGAGGTTGAAAGAATCCACCTCCTGAAAAAGATCCCAAAAAGCCGCCCTAGGGGCGACTAGGTGGCACAGTGAGTAAGAGCATCGGCCCTGGAGTCGGGATGACCCGGGATCGAGTCTGGCCTCAGAAAATGAGCACCCACACATAAATAATGACTGGCTGTGTGACCTTGAGCAAGTTACTTAACCCCAATTGCTTAAAAAAAAAAAAAAAAAAACAACTCCTAGGAATATTATAGCCAGTTCTGGAATTCCCAGATCAAGGAGAAAATATTACAAGCAGCCGGGAAGAAACAATTTGAATATTGTGGAAACACAATTAGGATAACACAGGATCTGGCAGCTTCTACACTGAGGGATCAAAGGTTCTGGAAGATCAAAGGAGCTAGGATTAAAACCAAGAATCACTTACCAAGCAAAACTGAGTATTCATGTTTCAGGGAAAAATACGGTCATTTAATGAAATAAAGGACTTTCAAGCATTCTTGATGAAAAAAAAACAGAGTTGAATAGAAAATTTGACATTCAGATACAAGAAGCAAGAGAAGCATGAGAAGGTAAACAGGGAAATCATAAGGAACTTATCAAAGTTGAACTATTTACATTCCTACACAGAAAAGCTATAATTGTAACTTATGAAACTTTTCTCAGTATGAAAATAGTTGAAGGGAATAGAAATATATATATGTACATATACATATATATGTATATACGTATATGTATATGTATATATGTACATATATACATATACATATGTATGTGTATATATGTATATATATACATATATATGTCTATATAGGAGGGTATATGGGTATATGTATACATATGTGAGTATGTGTATATATGTGTACAGGTATACATAGAAAGAGGGTGCAGGACCAATTAAATAGAAAGGGATGATACTTAAAAAGTGAAATTAAGAGATGAGGGAGGAATATAATGAGAGGAGATGGGGAGAAACAGAATGGGGTAAATTATCTCATATAGAAGAGGCAAGGGAAAACTGTTACAATGGAGGGGAAGAACAGGAAGGCAAAAGGGAATGAGTCAACCTCATTCTCATTGAATTGGACATAGGGAGGGAATGACATACACACTAAATACAGTATGTCATCCTACAGGAGAGTAGGGGGGAAGGGAATGAGAGGGGGGAACAATGGAAGGGAGGGCAGGCTGTGGGGGTGGGGGGGAGTTGGAAGTACCTACTTTTGAAAAGGACAGAATCAAAGAAGAGAATAGAACTAGTGGGGGGTGGGATAGGATGGAGAGAAATATAGTCAACCTTTCACAATATATCCTCTATGAAAATATTTTGCATAACTACATATGTACAATATATATTGAATTGCTTATCTTCCCAGTAAGGGTAGGTGACAAGGGAGATAGGGAAAGAATACGGAATTCAAAGATTTAAAATAAAATGTTTAGAATATATTATTATTATTATTATTATTATTATTATTTTACATGTAACTGGGAAATAAGATATACAGGTACTGGGGCATAGATATTCACCATGCCCTAATGGAAAGTCCTCTAGAGGGGGAATGGGGGAAGATATGGGAGAGAGCAGATTGGGGGAAGGGATTTTCAGTGGGATTGCTGTTTTGGGGTGGTGGGTAGGGGAAAATGGGGGGAAAATTTGTAACTAAAATCTTGTGGAAATGAATGATATAAACTAAAAAATATTTTAAAAAATGATTTTGAGTTCTAAATTTTCTCGCCTTCCCTCTTCTCCCCCTCCCCAAGATGGTGTGCAATCTGATATAGGTTATACATGTACAACTATATTAAACATATTCCCACATTAGCCATGTTGTAAAGAAGAATTGGAACCAAAGGGAAAAACCATGAAAAAGAAAAAAAAAGGAAAAAGAGAGAGAGCAAATAGTCTGCTTTGATCTGCATTCAAACTCTGTAGATCTCTCTCTGCATGTGGATAACATTTTCCATTATGAGTCTTTTGGAATTATCTTAGATCATTGAATTGCTGAGAAGAGCTAAGTCTATCAGTGATGGTCATCTCACAATGTTACTGCCATTGTGTATAATGTTCTCTTGGTTCTGCTCACTTCACTCTGCATCAATTCATACAAGTCTTTCCAGGTTTTTCTGAAGTCCACCTGCTCCTTATTTCCTATGGAACAATAGTATTCCACAACGTTCATATACCAGTTTGTTTAGCTATTCCCCAGTTGATGGGCATCCCCTCAATTTCCAATTCTTTCTCCAGGTGATTCTTGAAAAGAACTCAGAAGACTAAATACTATAACTGGAAAGGGGCAATGCCCAAAGTGAACCAATCAATTTAACCTGTGTCCTTTCACTTTTGAGGGAGGGAGGGGCCTGAAAGGTTCATGATGGTTTTCCATTGGCAAAGCCAATGATTTTGGCCTGCTCTTCCTTAGGAGCTGCCAGTCCCTTTTTCTCCATCAGCCACATGGACTGCATTAACTGATTGGAAGGAAGAGCCAAGACCACTTAGAAGGAATTTGGACATATCTCTTTGATCTGGAATAATCTCTTCTTTGTTTTTTCCGGTTGACCTGCCAAAAAGCCAAGGTTGGAAGACAAGAGGGCTTGGGTTTTCATTGTTCTTAGACTGAGAGGCAGACATTCCTATCACTTAACTGGATTTGCCAAGGCATTTGATTTTGGGTCAGAATAAAGGACTGAAAACTAGATGCTCCCATTTCCTCCATTTCTTGTCTATTCTCTGCAACAATCCAGTTTTCTGAGGAGAATCTATCTTTTCTGATGAATTTACACCACTCCCAGAAGCCTTTATGGAGGAGCAGCTACTATGACTCTCTGTGGCTCAGTGGGAAGGGCTGTTGGCAGAGGACTAGAGGTCTGCTTCTGGGTCAGAGCCAGAAGGGCTTCGATTCTTTTCTGACCTTTTTGTCTCTGAGCCTGTAAAGGGAGGGCAGTATCTTGAACTTGCTCTCCAAGATCCCTTCCAGTGCAAAATCAATGAGCCCACAGTGGAGACACATGAGGATTTTGTCCTGGCAGGAATGAGAACAAAAGGGAATTGGGACAAAGGTCCCCAGGCCTTTCAGCCTGGCCACACATCTTGGTGGTTGTCCTGTACCATAACTGGCATCTGGTAAATGGAGAAAATGTGAATGGGATCTCCTCACTCAGACAGGAAAAGCCTGGGGTGTGGGGCTGGGCAAACGTTTCAGAGACTGAGTTCAAAGGCCCTGAGGGTCTCTCAAGTTCGTTGCCAGAGTGATCCTGAGGTCTGCCTTACAAAACCACCAAGATGGTGTGTGGACCTCTGCCCAGGACGGGTCGCCTGTGGGGGAAAAGCTGCAGACTAGCCGAAGGTCAACAGATGAGCCTGGAGAGCCACACCAAGACACCCAGAGAAAGGGGAAAACCCCAGGGAAAGCCACAGGGAGCAGCTTTGCCATGCGTGGGGCAGAGAGCAGAAGGCCAGGAGCAGTAAGCAACAGTGGAGGCCCGAGTCTTGAGGGCCACGTGTAAAAGGAGCCTGGGTACTATACACATGTCCTCTTGCAGAAGCGATGCACATTTCTGCTACAGTAGAAAGCTCTGGCCTTGCTAATCAAGCAGGCATAGGCGCTGGGTAAGAGCTCGCCGTAGTAACTCATCAAAGACGGATAAAAAGCACTTTGTTTTCAAAAGCGAAATGTTTTTCAGAAATTTAGCTTTTCCCATGACGTATGTCTGGCTTTCCTGCTGCCTAAGGCCAAAAAATGGTTAATGGGTGACTTTTTGGTGATGTTTTGGTGTTTCTTACAAAGTGTTACATCTTGTAAAGGGAGTCCCCAGAACACTTGGGAACCTACCTTAGTAGCATATATGCCTAAAGATTTGGCCTTGCTGATGACCAGACTTTTAACTACTCTCTCCTCTCTGTCTATATGTGTCTCTCTGTCTCTCTCTGTGTCTCTGTCTCTCTCTGCCTCCTCCTCCTCCTCCTCTGTCTCTGTCACTCTCTCTCTTTCTGTCTCAGTATCTCTCTACTTCTGTCTCTCTCTCTCTCTCTCTCTCTCTCTCTCTTTTTCTAGTATCACTCCTCTGGCTTATCAGCCCAACAAGCATTTGTTTAAAATAATTATGGATACCTTTTGTTTCATAATGTAGTTATTTCTAAATATAATCCTCCCATCCAAGGCCTCCCCTCCACTCCACAACTTTTTTGAACTTAATTTTATTTTTTATTTTGAAGTTAAGTACCAAAAAGTGATTATTTCCATATACTCATCAGAACACAAAAAGCAAAACACAAAAGATTGTATACGAAGCTATGAGTTTTCATTTCATACTGTTTGCTTTAAAAGAAAAAATCTACTGGTGTGGTTGTGTATACCTGCTTCCATTGGAGACTGAAACTGGTGAGCTGCCTTAGCTTAGCAGTTCTGAGCTGCAGAAGGCCTGAAGATGTGGGCACCCAGAGTAACAGGCTGTCTTAAGAAGAAGGAAGAGCCCAGGTTTGGAGCAGGGCAGGTCAGAGCTGCTATGCTGATCTGAAGCAGGACGGGGGTCCATGAGTGGCCTCTCCACATCTAGCCAGATGAGGTGGGGAGACCCAGTCTCTGAAAGAAAGAAAAGTCTGGCTAAACCTCGTATATTACTTTCAAAGCTTGCCTGCTTTTCTAGAGGCTCCCTGGATCTTGGCTCTTGCGGGAGGGACGCTGAGGGTTTCTGCACTGGGGTGAGCTTTGATGGGAGTCCCCTGTCCTACTATCCCGGGGGGATTCTGCCTGTCTTTTTGTTGTGGGTCTGGGGTAGAAGACGTCACCGCTCACTTCTCATTGATTTCTTCATTGTTTTTCATCCAGGTACAAATTTAAGGTTTTTGCTCAAATAAGGGAATAGTCTCTGTGTGGTCTGTCTGAATTCAGAGGGCCATCTTGGCTGGAATTCTCCTCCACTCCAGGATTGAACTGGATCAGCATTTCAGGAGGGGCTCCTCCCACATCTCCTTCCTCTCCTGGCTTCTCCACCCACTTACTTGCGATCTTTTCGCCTAGGGATATTCTTCCCCCTCCGTGCCCCCATCCCACTTTTCACCTCCTCTTTCTGCATTATCTTCCCTCCCCCCCCCCCTTTGTCTCCTTTTCCTCTTCCTCCATTCATTTTCTCTCTCTCCTCTTCCCATCCTTCCCTCCCTCTCCCCCTCTCCCCTCTTCTTTGAACTTCTGTCTCTTTCTCCCTCTGCCTCTCAGTGTCTCCTTCCCCCTTTTCTTTCTCTTTCAGTCTCTCTCCACTCCTTGGGGGTTTGGTCAATGTCTAGAAGACTTAAAATGAAAACCTCCTCTATGGGGAAGGTCCTGGAGATCTGCTACTCTGCTTTCGGGAGACTGGAGGACCATCCTGTGCATGGACACTCTTTGTTTGCCTACTTTGTAGTTGAGAGTAGCCTTTTCTGTGGACTGTGTAACTAGCTACACAGAGTCATTAAAATGTCCTGACTCAGTAACTCAGAAGTCTTTCACCTGCTTTGGTGTCTGAAGATAAAGAACTAACAAATAATGCTGTTATGGGGTAGGGCATTCCCCAGCCCCCACTATGGGGTCCCAAGAAATAGGCCTAGGCTTTGGGAGTTTTCCTTCATTCTTTTCCATTCTATGTACAGCAAGGGGAGTCTCCAACTTGGGAGCTTGTGATGTGGGTACAAAGATGCCCTAAGGGTTACTATTAAGGGAGGCCCTCCTGAGCCTGAGAGTCTTCTGGAGTCTCTACCATAAAATTTCCCCCTTATTCCTGAAGTGTCAGTCAGGTTCCCATAGTGCTAGCTCCTACACAAGGCCCTAAGGGGGCCCCAGAAACCACCCGTGAAGCTATGACCATTGTGAAGCCTAGCCCTGTGCCTGCCTATGCAAACATCCTTGTAACCAAGACAAGCTCTGCCCTGTTAGCTTGCATGGCCCTTCCACCCCCTTTAGTTTACATCCCTATGTAGCAACAGTTGCCTTGATAACCGCTGTTTGTTTCAGGAAGTATTTTTATTGTATAAAAGCTTGCTCAGGCTGCTCGGGGCTGCCTTCCCTTGGTCTTTACCTGGGACACAGTCACTGGGCAGCTAATGAACATTCTTCAAATTCCAATTGGCTTTGCTGTCCTGTATTTTTCTCGGTTGTCCATTACATCCCTTGTGTACCCCATCCTGGGTCATAACATTTCCCTTGTCTCTTTTACCTTGTGCCATTCATCTGTCTCATCCTATCCCCAAACGTCCAACCCCCATTGGAAACCTCAAAATTATGTCACCATCTGTGTAGCTTTCCCTCTGTCAGGGTCTCTGTTTAGCTCCTTGCTAAATCTCAGGCCTGTAGGCTTTTTTTTTGTCAATAAAGCTCCCATTGGCTAAAGAGAAGATCTAAGTGAATTCTTTAAAAAACCTGAACCAGCTTTCCCATCCAGTAATGGGGAGTGGAGCCAAGATGGCAGAATGGAGGCACAAATTTGGCCTGGGCTCCCTCTCCAATCACTTCCAATACATGTAAAAAAATTACTCTAAACAAATTTTAGAGCTACAGAACCTGCAAAGTGACAGGGAGAAACAAATCTCCCACTAAAGGGAGCCTGGCAGGCTGCAGGAAGGGCCTATTGAAGGGTGCTGGAAGACAAGTGAAGCCCCCATGAGCCACAGTTCTGGCCCAGGGCAGCCCCGACCAGTGGAGGCCAGAGCAGATTTCAGGGGAAGGAAGCACCAGCAGCTGTGGCAGTTTTCATATTTCTCAACCCATAAATGGCAAAGACAAAGTAAAAAGTCAGTGCAGAACTCTGTTGGAATGGGGGGATGGAAGAGCAGTCCAGCCCCTGCCCCCAGGTTGGGGGTGGGGGTGGTGAGAAGCATGGTGGCTGTGCAGCCCCTCCTCTTGGCTGCCTCAGGTGCTCCTGCCCTGCAGATTGTAGGGGAACTAAGCCACCATTCAGAGGGTAATCGCTTTTTCTTTAACCTGCTTGGATCTGGATCAAGATCTTGGGTGGTAGTCCTGGGGTGTGTGACCAGTGAGCCAGAGCTTGTGGGGGCTGTAGAGAGAGTGCCCATATAATAGCTCTTACAGCTGCAAAAACCCCAGCAATTTGGGACATAGCTCTCTCCATTCTGGAAGCAGAGTTCTACTGTGGCAAGGAGCTCAAAAGTCAAGTATTTGGCTGCCAAAATGAGCAAGCAAAGAAAGCACAAACAGACCATAGAATCCTTTTTTGGGGACAAAAAGGATCAAGGCATGGAATGAAAGGAAGACAGCAAAGTCAGAACTCCTGCATCAAAGCCTCCAAGAAAAATATGAATTGGTTACAGGCCATGGAGGAGCTCAAGAAAGTTTTTGAAAATCAAGTAAGAGAAGTGGAGGAAAAACTGGAAAGAGAAATGAGAATGATGTAAGAAAATCATGAAAAGAGAGTCAACAGCCTGCTAAAGGAGACCCAAAAATATGCTGAAGAAAATAACACCTTAAAAAATAGGGGGCAGCTAGGTGGCACAGTGAACTCCACTGGCTCTGGAGTCAGGAGGATTTGGTTTGGATCCGGCCTCAGACACTTAACACACACACGCGCGCGCACACACACACACACACACACACACACACACACACACACACACACACACTAGCTGTGTGACCTTGGGCAAGTCACTTAACCCCAATTGCCCTCCAAAAAAAAAATAGACTAACTCAAATGACAAAAGAGGCCCAAAAAATCCAGTGAGAAGAAGAATGCCTAAAAAAAGCCAAATTTGCCAGATGGAAAAGGAATCTCAAAATTTCATTGAAGAGAATAACTCCTTCAAAATTAGATTGGAGGAACTGGAAGCTAGTGACTTTATGAGAAATCAAGATACTATAAAATAGATCCAAACTAATGAAAAAATAGGAGGCAAAGTGAAATATTTCATTGGAAAAACCACTGACCTGGAAAATAGATCCAGGAAAGATCATTTAAAAATTGTTGGTTTCCCTGAAAGCCATAATCAAAAAAAGAGCCTAGACACCATCTTTCAAGAAATTCTCAAACAAAATTGCCCTGATATTCTAGAACTAGAGGACAAAATAGAAATTGAAAGAATTTACTAATTGCCTCTTGAAAAAGATCCCAAAAAGAAAACTCCTAGAAATATTATAGCCAAATTCCAGAGTTCCCAGATCAAGGAGAAAATACTGCAAGTACTCAGGAAGAAACAATTTGAGTATTGTGGAAACAAAAGCAGGATAATAAAAGACCTAGCAGCTTCTACATTAAGGGATCAAAGGGCTTGGAATATAATATTCCAGAGGTAAAAAGGAGCTAGGACTAAAACCAAGAACCAACTATCCAGCAAAACTGAGCATAATGCTTCAGGGGAAAATATGGTCATTCAATGAAACAGAGGACTTTAAAGCATTCTTGATGAAAAAACCAGAGCTGAACAGAAAGTTTGTCTTTTGAATACAAGAAGCAAGAGAAGCATGAGAAGGTAAACAGGAAAAAGAAATCATAAGGAACTTATTAAAGTTGAAGTGTTTATATTCCTACATGGAAAAACGATAATTGTAACTCATGAGACTTTTTTCAGTATCAGGATAGTTGAAGGGAATATTATATATTCCCTTATATACACACACACACACACACACACACACACACACACACACACATATGTATGTATGTATGTATAGGAGGGTGCATGTGTATTAACTGTATGTGTGAATGTGGGCATATGTATGTTCATGTATACATAGACAGAGGGCACAGGATGAGTTGAATATGAAGGGATGATATCTAAAAAACAAAATTAAGAGGTAAGAGAGGAATATATTAGGAGAAGGAGAAAGGGAAACATAGAGTAGGGTAAATTATCTCATGTAAAAGAGGCAAGAGGAAACTGTTACAATGGCGGGGAGGAGCAGGAAGGTGAAAGGGAATGGGACAACATTATTCTCATTGAATTTAGCTTAAGGAGGGAATAACATACACACTCAATTGGGAATCTTACCCTACAGGAAAATACAGGGGTAGGGGATAAGAAGGGGGTGATAAAAGGGAGGGGAGATTGGAGGAGAGGGTAGTTAGAAGCAGACATTTTTGAAAAGGGCCAGGGTCAAAGGAGAAAATAGAATAAGTAGGGGCCAGGATAGGATGGAGGGAAATATAGTTATTCTTTTACAATATATAACTACTATGGAAATGTTTTGTGTAACTACACATGTAAAACCTATATTGAATTGCTTATCTTCCCAGTGTGGGTGGGTGAGGAGGGAAGAAGGGAAAAATCTGGAACTCAAAGTCTTAAAAAGAAATGCTAAAAAGGATAGGTTAGCTTTTCTGATTTTTAATGTGAAGGTATTTGCAGAAGCTGTATTGGATTGTAGGGCACCATAGTGGGGGAGGAGGGATGAAAGGGAGGGAGAGTAAATTTGGAACTCAAAAAGCATGTGAAACTGGATGTTGTAAACTAAAAGTAAATAAATGAATTAATTAAATTAAAAAAATAAATCCAGTAATGAGTTGTGGGGTGCAAAGGATATAAACAGATTTGTAGTTTTCCTCCCTGAATTCTAAATTGTTTTCTAGAATGGTTGGACCAACACTGGAAGTTTCCATATTGCTTTTTTTTTGTCATCTCTGCAGATTTGCTGGGCATAAGGTGAGTTTCAGAATTGTTTATTTATTCGGTTTTATCTATCAGATTTCTTGTAATAATCAAAAGTATTTGGTACTGGTTTAAAAATAGAGAAGTAGATCACTGTCTGGAAAATTTTATTTGCTGTACCAAGACAAAACCCCCCAAAAAACCAAAAACAAAAAAACAACTTTAAATTCTTTAATACCAGGGCTCTGTTCTGTTTAGAAATTATGGAATAAGGCTTGTAAATGACAAAATCAAATTCTTATCTGTTGCTTTTTCTTCTACACACTTTATTTTTGCCCCAAGAGGAGAAAATGATACCCCAAATCTTATTTATCTTATTTAGTATCAGCTCAATGAAAATATGGTCCTATGGGAGAAAGTCCTGCATGATTGTCCCCTGAAAAATTTTTAATCGATTTTTTCTTCTATCAAGGACTAATTTTGCCCTTGGAAAGGGCTCCTTTCTCTCCTCAAGTACATTACACTTTAAAAAATTAAGTATCTCTACTGGATCTAGGAGTCTCCTTAGCTCAACACAGAAATGAAGAGTAGCATTTCAAAAGGGGAGCAATTCCCTGGGTAAGAACGTTTTTGTTCCCACACCAGATAGATCCTAACCTTTCATGTTTTGTATACTCCAGTCCCTGCTGTACATAGTTCCTGGGAAATCTGCAGAATAGTCTTTGTGGCCCTACTTTGGAAGCTTACCCCAGCTGGGGTGCTAGGAGGCACTGAGCATGGTCTATTATCTGGGCTTGGCTTCTCTACACCCAAGTCACACTTAATATAAATGAGCTCTGATGGACTCTGATAGAATAAAGGAGAAGAGTGATGGAGGATGCAAACAAGAGGGGGTGATTAGTGGTGTGCTCTCCACATGATGAATCACTGGATGCAGGGCATTAGAACAATGGATTGCCCTTCAGGATGCTGAAGACTTTGAGCAAAGAGCTTTATGGGAAACACAGAATCTTCTATCAGATCGGAAGAGGTAAGAATTCCAATAATGATTCTGAGAAGGGTATTTGAGTTACCAGAATGTGAAAGGATCTTGGCAGCCCAGCACCAAAGAAGGGACAGGACCTTGTCCTTGAGGTGGGTGAGGGGAGGGCTCCTTTATCATCCCACCAACTGGAAGGAAAGGCTCAGGGGTGAAAGACTGGAATGGAATAAAGCCTGGGGATTTTCTGATAAGATGGTCCACTCAGCTGCCTTTTATCCCCCCTAAGGAGCAAGAAGTACACCCAATCCTACAAAAGGGCAGAGAAACTAGGAAAGAGCCCTTCCCAAGGTAGGGTTGTGCTGGCAGATGTCTAACAACCAGCTCTCCAGAAAAAGATGGCATGTGATACATTTTTAAGTTTAGTCTGCACTATTAACATTTTTCTTATTATTTTCTCAAGTCTAGACAGAACAATAAATCAAGCCTGGGTTTGTAGCATTTACTGATTTTTAGGTATAACTGCTCAGGTGGAAAATTTAACAATTATTTGTCAAGAGCTGGTATAGCTGGCCCCAGCATTGTACTATGAGGGGTGGCTGGGTGGCACAGTGAATAGAGCACTGGCCCTGGAGTCAGGAGGACCTGAGTTCAAATCTGGCCTCAGACACTTAACACTTACTAGCTGTGTGACCTTCAGAAAGTCACTTAACCCCAATTGCCCTGCCTTCCGCCTCAACCCCCCCAAAAAACCCAATGAAAGCATCAGGAACATTGACCCCCCCCAAAAAAACCCAACACAACAAATCTACAACCCCCAAAGGGCCCAAGCCATAGATGGTCACATAAGAAAGAAGTGATGTGAAAGCCTCAGAAAAGAGGGGTGACAGCCCTGCAGCCCCTGTGCTAGCAGACTGTCCTGGTGTAATGGACAACGGAGACAAATAGAGGAAAGCATAGCCAATTAGAATTTAGGAGTGCTTATTTATTATCCAGCGGCTGTCTCCCAGCGGCTGTCTCCCAGAAGGGAAGGCAGCCCTGAGCAGTCTGTCCAGCAAGCTTTTATACAGTAAAAGGTACTTCCTGAAACAAACAGTGGTCAGCAAGGCAACTGTTGCTACATAGGGATGTAAACTAAGTGGAGTGGGGGGGTGCAAGCTAAGGAGGCACATCTTTGTTTTGGTTACATCTTGGTTACAAGGCAGGTGCAGGGTGAGGTTTCACAAGGGTCATACCTTTATGCTAGGTTCCTGGGGCCCCCTGAGGGGCCTTGTGAGAGCCTTGTATAGGAGCTAGCACTATGGGAACCTAACTGGCACTTCACTGGCATCCCAGGATCTCCATCAGCTCAGGTGGACTGCAGAGGCAGTCCGTTCTTGGGTTGGGGGGGAAAGGGTGGTTAGTAAGATTCTAATGGTATTCTGATCAACCACAATGACTTGTTCAAGGCCACAAAGAAAGTGTCTGAGGGAGGATTTGGACCCAAGTCCCTTGGCTCTTAAGTTAGTGCTCTCTCTTCTGTATTGTTTTGCTTCTGTTTGGTCCCAAAGGGCACAGGACTGAAGTCTCAAGGAGAAAAAATTGGGTTTAATATAAAGAAAAACTTCTTAACAATTACAGTCATGTGAGAGTTGATGGTCTTCCTTGAGTGGTAGTGGGCTCCTAGACTGTGAAGGTCTTTAAGAAGATGCTGGACATAGGAAATCTTATAGCCTGGATCTAGGTCAGGCTCCAAACAAGCCTCATCCTCTTAAGGTTAACATCTGTAACTGCATTATTGCTTGGCCAATCCAAATCACCCATCCTTCCTGACTTCCTCAGCAACCCCAGGCCAAGATTGCTGTCTCTGGTTGGCCTTGGAGCAATGCAGATGCTTCCTTTCAAGAAAAATCACCTTAATCACCATTTACTTGCTTACTCCCGGGAGTGTGTGTGTGTTGGGAACCAATGCTACTTCTCCTTTGATCAGACATTTCTGCACTGATATCTTTGAAACCCCACCTTGGCATATGAAGGAGTGATGTCCACTGTTGCCTTCCTGCCCTGGGAGGATGTGCAAAGTCACAGAGGTTTCTTATAAGCAGGGCTTGTTTTTCCTGAAGGGAATGCTGGGGCTTTGTGGGACGTCCTCACTGAGAGCTTCAGAGATGAAGTCCCCTGCTTCAAGGCCTGAGGTAGAACAACGATTATGATGCCCAGCTGGCTGATGAGGCTCAGTGTAGCTTGTCCAAGCCCCCCTGGGAAATAAGGGATAGTGCTTGGACTGGAATTCAGGAGTCTGCCTCCCATCCAGGACTCAGGCTGGCGTGAAGGATTCTGGGTGGTGGGGGCCTGAACCCTCCTTCTGCCCCCTTGTGCAGCTCCCAGGATGTCTGGTTGGGCACATCCCCAGAGTGAGGTGAAGTGCATTTGTCGGGCTGGGCCCAGGGGTGTGTCCAACCTGTGACCTTGGCATCCCTTAGGGACATGACTGCTCCCCCTCCTCCCTTTCTCATCACAGCCCTCTCTCTGTCTCCCATTTCGAGGGCTCTGGAGTGGCCTTGAGTTTTCTTTTCCATTACTGAGACCCTCACTTTTTATCTTTGTTCTCTGAGACAGCGGTTACATTTTCCTGATGGATGTAATGTCAGCCTGTAGCAGGAGAGAGAGCTGCCTTCAGTTTATGAGGGCTGCTTCCTTTCAAGCAGTCTCATTTTAAGCCTTGTCTTTCCATAGGACTTATGAGCTCTTTACACATCGGCCCAAGTCATCTGTTGGCTTGAGGCATCTCTGCCTAACTGCTGCCTGCAAATGAGACTGGGCTTGCCCGGGCTTTCTACATGTTCTTCTATTGCCTGGTTCTTTGTTTCTCCTGAACTCTTGACCATGACCCAGAGGAATCAAAGGGTCCAAAACCTCCATGAGGAATTCTTGTGGGAGGTATTAATCCAAACAATTTAAGCTTTAATGGCCTAGCCAACACGTCCTCACATTTTTATTGTTTAGACCTAAACCGCACAGCTCTCATATCAAATGATTCCGTTTCGGGTGTGCGTTTGAAGATGGGGTTCTGGCATGATTTGTAAAGAGCATTCAGAGATCACCAGTGAGGCATCACAGGGAACAGAGGCCAACCATGTGGGACGTAAAACTGGCTGTCACCCCACAATGGCGCATGTCTTCTACATTTGTTGGTATGGATGTTTGGTGCTCAGAGGGGGACTCTTCTTAAAAATACTCCAAAGCGGGCACACATCTGTGACGGGCCCCAGCTTCATCCTCCTGATTTCATGGGTGTGAGTCAATCTGATACCCTTCATGAGGTTGTCAGGAGGCTTGGTGAGTTGTTGTGATCAAAAAAGCACCCCCTCCGCATGCAACCGGAGCTCACCCCTCTCTCCAGGGAGGGCCCTCCCCAAGCTCAGCTAGGCTAGGATGACAAACAGATGTGCCAGGCTCATTCTGGATGCTTTTGTATCTCAGTAGGACCTGGCTGTCTCGTTATACTCAGAGGGAATTATCTCTTTCCCCCAAGGAAGAATCAGAAAAAATGTAGGTGGGTGGATTAAGTGGCTTTGAGGAATCAGCTCCTTTTGTCATGCAAATCCTTCCACTTCCTTCCATCTGAGGGGCTGCCTCCATCTGGGGGGACCAACAGAACTTCCCGGAGCTGCCCTGCTTTGTGTGGCCACAATCGTCCAGGGCTCAGACAGAGGAGTCTGTTATGCATCAGTGACCAAGATCTGCTCTGTTTTCAGGGCTGAGCTCGCTGAAGGGCACAGTACAATGCCTAGCACACAGTACATGCTTAACAGGGTTTGGTGATTGATAAAGGGGTCTGGAGAGCTCTGGGTTGGGAAACTCTGGACGGGTGTTCTAGGTGTCAGCTTGGAGATTTTGCTTCATCTGTCTTTAGAGATTTTTTTCAGTTCCTCAAATTCTGTGAGTCTTAAAAAAGCATTCTCCCTGAATGTTCTGCCCTCCATCCTTCCAGTCTGTGACTGTGTTTAAAAACGACACATTTGTGCCATCCATCTGCCTTTGGGACATTGTCATGGGAGTTGACAGGTAGGACATCACAGCTGAGTGGCTTTCATAGTTAGTGAAGTATTTCTTCTCCTTATGTGCTTGTACCTGATTCACTCTCCCAGCTTCCCCTTCCCCAGTTCTTATCCCCACCTCTTGGCAGACGTCTGGTACTGCTCAGGGACCTTTCTAGGCTGGCTAGAACAGCTCATGGGGAAAGGGAGGCTCAGAGTGCCTTGTCCAAAGTCACATAGGTAATAAGGGCTGGAGTTTGACAGAGATTGAAAACTGATGCCAGTTTAGGATTTGGCCACAGAGAGAGGCCATGGCTCAGGCTGGCAGGAACGATGCTGGGCAGTGGGAGGACTGAACCCTCATTTCCTCCTTGACTCTGGTTATTAATGCTGGCTTTTGGGCAGCAGAGTCCTTGGCCCTTCTTCCCAGTGCCTTGACTGTCCTTCTCAAGCCCTTAGAGAGAGGGTTTGCCCTTGCCTTTTGAGGCTCCCAGTGAGGAACAGGAAACTCTGCGCCCCAATGCACTAGCCACTGAGCCTTCCTGTAGCCAGGGCCAGCTACTTCTCTATCATTTCACTATGATTTCACTCCAGCTATTTTAGATAGAAAATATTTACCAAAAACATTCATCTGTGTGTCTACATATGACATATATATGTTATATATAATTGTGTATTTGTGTGGGGGAGTGGGGGTAGGGAGGATTGTAAGTAAACACCACAGCTAAACAGTTTCACAACTCTAAGTTACCAAATCATTTTAGTTAATTATTTTTGGTTAATTAAATGATTCATCATAAACTTAATTTCAACCCCCAATCCAGCCACCCTGATCTGCTTTGTGGCTGCCTAATTTTAAATAAGTGATTTTCAATGTATACAAAGTAATCTTTATGCGACAATGAGTAGTTGGGATAGAAAATTTTCCTGGGAGTCAAAAAAGTCTGGGTTCAAGTCCTGCCCCAGACCCAGCCTTTAACTCAGTGCTCCAGGCTGCTGGCTAAGCTACTCCCTAAATTATAGGGCAGTTGGCAATCTGCTTGGATCAGAGGGTTTCCTTGCTGGCAGGTCCTCAGATCAGTGAAGTCATCCCTTGTCCCCTTTCCTCCCTCCCTCCCTGAAAGTCTTTCTGCATTCATTCACATTCATCTCTTATATAGCTTTAGTGTGGACTGTATTACTGTTTCTCTTTTCTTGACTTTCCATTATTTCATAAAATTCTCTGCAAATTTCTTAATTCCTCATTCCTGTTGGTCTTAACTGCATTATCATACTTTATCAAAGGAGTAATATGTGTAAAATGCTTACCACAGTGCTCGGCACACAGTAGTGATGGGGTGCTCGCGATATATATATATATATATATATATATATATATTTGTAACATCAGTCTGTAACATCAGTCTGTAATATCAGTTTGTAACATCAGTTTGTAAATGGGGTGCTTGGGATCTATGTCTGTAAAATCAATTTGTAAAACCAGTCCGTAAAATCACACTTTCCCCCTCCCCAGTCTCAAAGCATTAACTCTGCCCCTTCCCCCTGCCAGTACTCTGCCCAGCAACAACTTATGAACTGTTTATCTCTGCTTGGAACAATAAAAAGCTACCTATGAATCCTTCACTAAACTATCTATAAACATTTTAGCTTAGGCAAATGTTATCTCCCCTAGTAGAGTGGCCAGCTGTGCCCATGAATCCTTCAGTGCCTTATCTATAGGTTAACTCCTTAGCCCATTATACCCATACTGAGTCTCTGTTAGCCTTGGTTCCCAGCATCCATCTTGCCAAACATGACATTGATGGGTGGCAGACTAGGCACTCCTCAGTTGGCCTTGACTGCTGACTGACTTAGTGATGTGTCAGGCCTAAAACCACACCTCCAGGTAGCTCCCCTTGGGCTATTTCCCAGTGAATTATGGGCAAAAAGCCTGTGCAGCTGATACTAAAAGTGCATGTTCCTTTAAGCACTGACCACTCCTTAACTCCTCCCTGATCCCACCCTTACTCACCTAGTTAGCATAATTGACACCTGATTTACTGTCTTGACTCCTTAAAACTATACCTGTGATTTCTGTAAGTTTGCAGGTTCCCTAAGAGTCCTTGCCCACTGTGCTGTGCAGTGTAACAATAAACTTTTACAACCTCAGCTTCCAAGTTTGCTTGAGCCTGGTAAATTCTTTCCAGACTGAATTGCAGGGTTTCTGGTCACTGAGAGTGATCAGGGTCCCTGGTAGAACCCATTACCCTTCCCTCATCAGTAGGTGTTTAATAAGTATGTTCCCTTCCTGTTACAATAATATGCTGCAATTTAGCTAACTATTCCCCTTTAGTTTGTAATTAAAATCAATTGTTAATCAACCAATCAATCAACAAGCATTTATGAATTGCCTACTATGTGCCAGACACTAAACTAGTTGCTGGGGATACAAGTATAAAAAGTGAAACAGTCCCTATTTGAGAGGAGTTAAAAGCATCTTTGAATGGATAGTTCCTTTTTGGTTAAGTTTGATACCATTTTCAGGGTGTATTCCCACTAATGGGATTATTGAGGATGGTTATTTTGTAACTTTTTCTGTGTCTAGCCATCATGCTCTCCCAAACAATATAAGCAATTTGCAATTCCATCAACAATGCATGGGTTGTACCTACCTTTTCCACAACTCCACCAGCATTGATGGGTATGAGGTAGTCCCTCAAATTTATTTTAAATTGCATTTTATGATTATTAGCGAAGTTGCATTTTTCTTTTTCTTTTTCTTTTTGCTTTTTGGAGGGCAATTGGGGTTAAGTAACTTGCCCAAGGTCACACGGCTAGGTTTTTGTTTGTGTGTGCGTTAAGTGTCTGAGGCCCGATCCGAACTCAGGTCCTTCTGACTCCAGGGCTGACGCTCTACTCACTGCGCCACCTAGCCGCCCGAAGTTGCATTTTTCTAAACAATTATTAACAATTTATATTTCCTTATGGTAATTTTCTGTTTGTGTATTTAATTGCACTGATTACTTAAAGTAGTATTTATAAATTTAACAGATTCACACACACACACACACACACATATATGTATATATGTTTTAGAGATCAAGTTTTTCCTTGTCATAATTGCCACAAAGTTTTTCAGTCTATTTTCTTTGTACTTTGATTATTTTTGGTACATATTTATTTTTAAATTTTAATATAATCCAACATACCTATTTTACTCTAGACCAGCCTACTTTTTGATTGGGGGCAGGTTAATGCCTTGTGGTCTAAAATTCAAAGGGACTGTCTAATCAGTGGAATGCAAGCTCCTCGAGAACTTGTCTTTTTCTTTTCCACACCCAATCCAGAGCTCAGTAGTAGGTGCTTAATAAATGCTTGTTGAATTGATTTGAATTAAATCATCTCAGCATCATCCTTATCAACAAATATCCATCTATTACTTTTTGCCTCTTGGACACTCTGCAAGGCACTAATTGACAGGCAGGAACACACAGAGGAGCCCGGGTAAAAGGGCTATTTGGTGACTATTACTAATGGCACAAAGTACAGGGTGATACTTGATGTCAAGCAAGGCTATGGACAATAGCCCCAAGGAACTGCTCCTTCCCTTCTTTTGGTACCCAAAGGTCTCCTAATAGGAAAGATCACATGTTGTCCCTAGTGCAGAAATGGAAATTTGCAGAAGGAAGATTAGGGAGAACACATCACTCTGTGCAGGAGTACTTAATTACATCAGGGATGCAAATGTTTGGCAAGATGAGACCACTGTAAGGGAAGTGAGCTTGTGATAACAGCAATGCCAAAGAAAGGTGCCTCTGAGGAGGAGGCTGGAGTGGGGCTGGAGGGTGAGACTGGGCTGCAGTCATGAGCTCCTGGAGCACTCAGGGCAGGATATGGGGGTGGGGCAGAAAGAGCCTGAGTCAGAGGACTTGGGTTTGAGCTCCTGCACTGCCCTTGGGAGCTGTGACCTTGGCCAAGTCGCTTCCCTTCCTCAGTTTCCTCATCCAAAAGATAAGGATACCAGCTAATACTTGCACTGCCTACTTCCTACAGTAACAATAACAACATCACAACTCACATTTCTATTGTCCTTTAAGGTTTACAAAGCACTTACAGGTATATTTGTATATATCTATATCTATCCATCATCTATCCATCTATCCACCATCTCATTAGATCCTCACGCTTGCCCTGTGAGTAGATGCTAGTATTAACTTCATTTTACAGATGAGGAAACTGAGGCTTTGAGAGGATTACTGTCTTTTTCAGGTGTCAAAGTTAGCAGGTCTCAGGGGTGGGATTTGAAACAGCTCCCCTTGACTTTAAGTCTGTGTCAGATAAAGACCACTACCAGATTTCTAAAATCCGAGTCTGAGACAGAATGCAAAAAGAGTCCTTTGTCTTAGGACTTGACAGGTGGTTACCTTTGTCCAGCCTAGGTTAGCAGGAAGGATACCCAGAAGTCTCCTGTAACCAAGGAGGAGTCAGTCCTGTTTCCTTTCCCTCATAAGCCAACCATTGATAGGTTCATCCGGGAAGCCTCAGGATGGGCCAACTCATGGCCATAGAAGAGACCTGAAGATAGAGTGCTCTAGCCAGGAGGTTCTAGGGTGCTGAAGCATCTTGGAGAGCAGACTGGGAGGAGAGCCAGCAAGGTTCCTACTGAGAGGGCAGCGATAAATCCTTAGCCTAAGTCCTCAGGATCCAAGTCCTCTGAAAGTTCATATCTGTTAACCTGAGTCATCCATAATAGCCCTGAACAGCTCAGTGCTCTGTATCTAGAAGATACAGGTGAACCTGAGACCTACCATCACTTTGTGTAACAGACACCAGTGGAGGAGAGGACCAGTAGCTGAGCCCCAAATTCTATGCATTGAGATGAAATAGGTGCCTACCATCCCACCCAAGTGTGTAGGAGCAGACAGAGATTAGACTTGACAAAAAAAATCCCAATTTAAGAAAGAAAGCTTGAAATGTTAATAGGCATCAATGATGAAGAGAATTTATGCATCCAGGAAATTCAGCACAAAACCTATAGGAAGAGAATAGCTCAACAGCCACTCTGGGCAGAGCCTTAGATAAAAGGATGGTTTGCTCACAAAGTCTAGCAGAATTCTTAGAAGAAATGAAACAATAGTTAAAAAAGAATGTTGCGAATGAAATGAGAACTCTAGAGGAAAAAAAAACACTGAAAGGAAAATAAAGTCGCTTACAGGAGATGCAAAAATCTACAAATAAGAGACTTCCTAAAAATTAGAATGGACCACACAAAAACAAATGACTCTATGAGTTAATAAAAAGTTATAAAAAAGTCAAAAGACAAAAAAAGAATGTATCTGATATCAGGAAATACTGCCTTAGAAAATAGATCAAGGAGATATAATCTAAAAATAATAAAACTACCAGAAAGAGCCTAGAAATCACATTCCGAGATCTAATAGAACCATAGTGTAAAGTAAAAATAGAAGAACCCACCAATCACTTAAAAAAAACCCTTTAGAATGAAAACTCCCAAAAACATCCTAGCCAAAATCTGGGCCTTCTAGGAAAAAAATACTCCAAGAAACTAGGAATAGTTAAAATATTTAGGAACCCCAGTCAAGATAAAAAAAAAAAAAGGTTTGATCATGACCACTGCAAAGGACAGGAAAGCTTGCAATAAAATATTCCAAAAGTTATAAAAGGAAAGGCTTACACCAAGAATCACGTGTCTGGCAAAACTAAGTTTAATCTTGGGAGGAGGGGGAGGAAAGTAACCTTTAATGAAATAGAGGAATTTTAGGGATTCATGTAAAATTCTTAGATGAGTCCATGATGAAGAGATCAGAACCAAATAGAATCTTGGAAGTGAAAACACTATAGTCATGATCAATGTAGAGAGGTAAATACATTGGAGTAATTGAAATGCATTATAGGATGAGTCTACCTTCTAACAGGGATGGAATAAACAAAATTTCCCTCAGTACCCTAGTGTCCTCAAGGGTCATAGGAGTAGTGAGAAAGAAAGTAGTTAAAAACCATGGATGGTTTTGATGATCTTAAGTAAAGAAAGGGGAAGAGAAAAGTAGTACACTAAGGAAGAAAAGAGGAGGAAACGTGTGAAACTTATTATTTCATCTAATTAGGGTGGATGAGAAAAACGACCATAAAACATACTCAAAGGGGTGAAGAATGTAGGTATCATATGAACCTCACTTTCATCAGAACTGGACAAAGAAGGAATGAACACACACAAATACAAACACTTTTAAGAAGAGGAAAAGATAAGTGGGGCTTAAGAAGGACAATAGATTAAGGAATAGATTAGTCACAAGCAAAACAAACTCCAACTTTGGAGGCTAGGTTATGGGGGGAGGGTTTAAAAGGAAAAAAAACAAGGGGCAAAAATCTGTGACTCAAGTCTAGACAAGGGAAAAATAATTATAAAGATGTGATGGGGAAATAAGGAGAGGAAAACTTATAAGAGAACAGGAGTTAATAATTATTACTGTGAACATGAATAGGATTAACTCTCCTATTAAATGGAAAAGAATAATGGAATATACTAGATAACTGAATCTAATGCTATGTCGTTTATAGCTTAAAACATCGAGATTCATAACCAAGTTAAAATAAGGGGATAAAAGCAGAGTTTGTTCTCTTTCAGGTAAACAACAAACAAACAAGGGTAGCAATCATGATCTCAGAGAGACAGTGGTAAATAGACCTAATTAAAAGAGACAAATAGAAAAATAACATTACGCTTACAGGGAACATAAACAACTAGTATCAGTACTTAATATTTACTAAAGACATATCATCTAAATATTTAAAGTGGAAGGTAGTTGATTTTCAGGGAAAAAGCTTGTAAACCTATAATAGTTGGGGGACCTCAATGTATCTCTTTCATACTTAGAAAAATCTGAAAAAAAATATAAGAAAGAAGTTAAGGATCTGAACATAATTTTAGAATAATCTTAGATATGACAGATGTCTGCCAATTACTGAATATGAATGAGGAATACATATAATGGGCCTTTATAGAGAGTATTAAAATTAATCAGGGAGGGGGCGGCTAGGTGGCGCAGTGAATAGAGCGCCGGCCCTGGAATCAGAAGGACCTGAGTTCGGAGCCGGCCTCCGACACTTAATCCGCACAAACAAAAACCTAGCCGTGTAACCTTGGGCAAGTTACTTAACCCCAATTGCCCTAAAGGGGCGGCTAGGTGGCGCAGTGAGCAAGAGCGCCGGCCTCGGAGTTTGGATGACCCGAGATCAGATCCGGCCTCAGAAAATGAGCACCCACGCATAAATAATGACTAGCCGTGTAACCTTGAGCAAGTTACTTAACCCCAATTGCTTTAAAAAAAAAAATTAAAAAAAAATTAATCAGGGACTAAAATTAATTGAAGGCTCATGGAACATTGTGCTTTTTGCCAGGAGAAGCTGATCATCTGAAATCTCATCACCATGATGATTGACTTAGTTTTGAATACTCATACTTTATTGCATTGAATGCACAATCATCTGGGAACAAAAAGTTACCCACCAACTTTCCCTCCACTTTAGTCGTGGCTTGTAGCCTTTTCAAGTTAAATAATTTGTCATCAGTGCAATAATGGACCTTATTGAAGGCATTCAACAATAACACTGAAAACATCATGCATGTTTTCATGACCATGGGAGCAAGCACAAAGCCCCAATTTACTCCATTTGTGACTGGGAAAATGCAAGAGCATTGTTCATTACCCAGAGCCCAGGGAAGCAAACTGTCATGGAACTGGCACACAGTACTGATGAACTTTGTGCAACCAAGTTTTGCCATGATCTTCACAAGTTCTTATGACTGATAGTGTCAAAAGCCTTGGTCAAATCAGTGAATATTATGTATAGACTTCTTTTCTGCCCCTGGGATTTCTCCTGAGGTTGTTGGGCAGCAAACACCATATTGACCATCCCTTGGCCCTTTCTGAAGCCACACTGGATCTTGGGTAGATAACCATATTCCAGGTGAAAGATAATTGATTAATGAGGACTCTGGCAAGAATCTTGCCAACAATGACTAAGAAAAAGATCCCACTGTGGTTGTCAGAGGACAATCTATTTCTTTTTCCTTTATAGAGACATACAGTGGAGGTATCTCTGATCTCCTGAAGGGATAGCCTCCTCTTGCCATATGTATGGATTGAGTGAATCTCTGTGGATTGTGTGAATTTTGGCCTAACAATCAACACCAAGAAAGCAAGGGTTCTCCACCATCCAGCACCACACCATTCATTCATGGAACCATTGGCTACAAGAAATGGAGAAGTTCTGAATACTGTGGATAAGTTCACTTACCTTGTCAGTGTACTTTCCAGGGATGTCCACATAGATAATGAGGTTGATGCACACATTGCCAGAGCTAGCTCAGTGTTTGGAAGACTCTGAAAGAATGTATGGGAGAGAAGAGATATTAGACTGCCTACCAAACTAAAGATCTACAGGCCATTGTACTGACCTCATTGCTGTCTGCCTGGGAAACTCGGACAGTCTAACAGGGCCAAGTCAGGAAATGGAATCTTTTCCATTTGAATTGTCTCAGGAAGATTCTGAAGATCACCTGGCAAGATAAGTTACCAGACACTGAGATCCTTTCTTGAGCTGAACTTCCAAGCATTCAAACTCTCCTACAGAGAGTACAACTCCCATGGACTGGCCACACCGTGTGGCCAATGTTTATCTAAAAGACTATTTTATGGAGGACTCATACGAGGCAAGTGCTCACATGTAGGTCAGAAGAAGCGATACAAGGACATTCTCGAGGTCTCTCTTAAGAACTTTGGAATTGATTGTGAGAAATGGGAGAGGCTGGCACAGCACAACCCAGAATGGTGTGCCCTCATCAGAGAAGGTGCTATGCTCTATGAGTAAAGCAGGACTAAAGTAGCTCCAAAGAAAACTGAGATGTGCGAATTTAGAGAATCCACCCCAAATGTTCACAGAGACTATTTGTGCCCGACCTGTGGCAGATCATTCCGAGCTCACCCACAGTCAGACACTCTGCACATTGACCTGGCCTTAGTGATATCATTTGGGCTGCCTTTGAACACAAAGGCAACAACTACAACCTTCTCAGTTCTCTCATGTTTTTCGCCTCCCAAAGCCTTCTTTTCAGAGGACTATGAACTTCCAGAATTTTCTAGGTAACTCTTCATTCACTATCAGCAGCTTTGCTTGGTTGTGACTGAGTGAACCCCCCCCCCCCCCCCCGCCAACATACACTAAGTCCCACTAAGTGTGGTTCCCCACTCCCATGCCCCCTTCCCTCTCTTCACCTTCCTTTGTGTGTTCTCTGCCTCTATTAGACTGTAAGCTCCTTCAGCACAAGGACTGCTTTTGTTTTTTCTTATTTGTATCCAAAGTGCTCAGCACATAGTGTTAAGGCACAGTGCTTGGCACACAATATGTACTTAATAAAAATAAGTAACAAAGTTACTGAATTGAATTGCATTGAATCCTGAATAATCCATGGACCAAAGAACAAATCATAGAATCAATAGAACATTATACAAAAGAAAATTACAGCAATGGATAGCCTCCAAATTTTAGGGATATAACCAAAGCAGTCCTGAGGGGAAAATTAAATCTTTAAATACTTTCATCCAGAAAAAAGAAAAAGCCCATAGCAATGAATTGGGCACACAGCTAAGACAAGTCAGAAATCATACTACAGTGCAGTTACCAGCAAAACTCTTTAGTGCCAGCTGGAAAAGGGGAAAGAGGATGGCTGGAGCAGGTGAGGTGCACCACACACAGTCTGAAGCAGGCAGAGTGACAGCCTGTGGTAAACCCAAGGCCCAGAGCCTCTGGTTAAGGGAAGTTAGCCGGGAGAAGGATTTAAAACAGATTTTAAAAGAGAAAGGAACAAGCCGTGCTCCATTTCACAGCTCATACTGGGCTCCTTGTTCATCCGTGGGAAGCTCAGTGAATGGAGGAGCTGGGTCTCCCGGCGTGCACTTCAGAATCCTCTAAATCCCTAGCAATCCCAAACTCCAGTGCAGAAAAATAATTCCACACCGTTAGTGCCACGAGAATGATGGCGCCTGGGCTCTTTTGTCTCTTTTACATAATGTTGTCGAACAATCTTAGAGGACAGCGGCTGGCTGGGATTTCTGGAGATGAAGCCGGCACTTCCCATTTACACCTGGAAGTCAACATCTTGCATCCAGAAAGGCAGCACCAACGTGTCAAAATGATGTTTCACCAAGTAGCTCAGTGCGGGTGTAAACAAGTGGGGGTTTCTTATTTCTCAATTATCAGCAGAGATTCAGAGGTGGAAGGGACCTCTGAGGTCATTCAGAGCACCCCTACCTTTAACAAATGAGGCAGTAAGGCTCAGTCAAGGGACAGCCCCAAGGTCATGAAGATGGTAAGAATCTGAGTCAGGATTTGAACACAGGTTGTCTGATCCTACTAACTTGGATTGGAGTCTTTGGAGCTGTCCTGATGATTTCCTTCCAGGAATTAGCTCTGTTTCCAGATGGTTAGTGAATTACAGGGGATGTTTTTGTTTTAAAAATCGTGGATCCCCATAGTCTTTGCTGCTTTTACTGTGTGTGAATGTAAAATCTATCCTTCACTGCCCTCCCCTGCCACTCCACATGAGCACACACACACACACACACACACACACACACACACACACACACTTGCATCTGAGGGAAGTTTCATTTCTGACTTCCCCCTTCTTACCTTGTCAGCAGGTGTACTGGCTTAGGCCAACTTCCTCTGAGCCAACAAAACTAGGAAAGGCACAGACTCTTCCCAGGCAGACCTTGCTAAATCCCTGTTCCAAGGAAACATGGGCAGTGCTATCCCTGTGGGCCCACTGAGACACAAGAAATAATTCAGCAGCATTTGTTCACGTGTTTGTGAGATTGTCTGGCAGGCTGTAGCCTGATGTCATTAGTTGGAACCAGGGCATGACAATCCTCTTCCCTAGGCTGGGACTGTCCCAGGAGGCTTGGGGCCTTGAAGAGCATGATGGACTCCACTCCTGCCTTCAAGACCTCCAGAGAGGTCTTCTTCCTCAGCTCCCATATGGAGTATCATTGCAAAGGCCCTCCAATGGCATGGCTCCCTTTTGAAGGGAGGCTGAATGATTGAAGCCTTTAGTCCATGCTGTCTGCCTCTGGGTGAATCTGCTACCCTGAGACTTCAGAAGTTCCCTGGCCTCCTTGGCCTGTCCAGGCCTTGTCCACACTGCCAGAGGGCTGTGGCTGTCCTTGCTTCTCTGGTCTGGATGCCACATCTCTCTGTGGGTTTTTCTACTCCTCAAAGCCTGGGGGAAAGTCATGCACTTATGGAGTCTCCGTGTATCAGGAGTTATTTTAATGTCAGACCAGAATAATCCAGCTAAAAAAACCCTACCTGGGCTGTTAGATACTTTTGGATCTGCTAGATTACATGCTTTGATCAGACTACCCTGGTCTCAGCAGGCCATTTCCATACACATAACATTGTTCTTTGGAGAGCAGTGAATTGAGAACTTGTCTTAGAATCAAATTATTCAGGCATTTTTCAGTCGGGTCCGACTCTTCATGATTCCATTTGGGGTTTCCTTGGCAAAGATACTGGAATAGTTTGCCATTTCCTTCTCCAGCTCACTTTATAGATGAGGAAACTGAAGTCAACAGGGTTAAGTGACTTGCCCAGGCTCACACAGCCAGGAAGGGTCTGAGAGCAGATCCTGACTCCAAGCCCATCACTCTATCCACTGCAGCCACTAGCTCCCCGCCCCCCCAGAATAAGGAAGTCCTGGGTTCAGATTCTGCCCCTTGGCATGGGCTGGCTGGGTGACTCTGAAGTCACTTAGCTTCAGGCTGCTCAGTTAAATGCTTGCTGACTGTGTGTGTGTGTGTGGCTGGGCAGGTGCTATGTGTTGGGAGAGGAAAACTGCAGGTCTGGAACTAATTTTAAAAGTAGCCACTTGGTTCCATAGGCAACAACAACCACACCCCATGCTGACAGGAGGATCCAGAGCCTGAGGGCTCTTGGGGAAGGGTCTCTGCCCAGCTCCATGAGGGGCTAGAGTGAACACTTGGGAAGCCACCTCTTCCCAGGCCCACGTGCCCTTGTTCTTCTCTGTTATCTCAGAGAGATAAACACACAAACCACACCCGATCTTCACTCCAGCTCCTGCCAGCCCTGTCTCAGTGATGGAGTGAGGTTACTTCACCTCCAACTGCTGTTCCTTTGTAAATGGTTGGGATTTCTTCAGTTTCCCTTGGCCTCTCTAAATGAAAGGAAATGCTGAAAGATTCCTGTCCATTTAAAAACTAGAAGTGCTACTAGGGCGCCTGCTGGGTCACATTGGATAGCTCCGGTCACCGATGGGCAGCATGTCTAGTGACTCACGAGAACAAAGTCCTTTGCCTGCCCTTCCAGCATGGAGCAGTCAGAGGAGGCCACTTCCCAGCTGCTTTCTTTTCCTCTGTTCCTCGAGAAGGGTGGGAAGAAGTGATCTATCTGCTCTTTGCCCAAGATGCCATCTCCAGTTGCCTTTGAGGTCAGAGTCTTTGTTTGAGTCTCTTTTTGAGCTCCAAAGAAGCGCTATGGACAGAAGCCGTTCCTTTACCCATCACTGCCCCAGACACAGGCTGCCTCTGAGCCTTCACCCTTAGCTTCTTGGTGGTTTTTACTGTTGCAATTTTACTTCTTTTTTCTTTTTTTGTCTTTATTAATTTGTTTGTTTACTTTTAGTTTATAAGGTTCAGTTCCACCATCCCTTGAGTTTCAAATTTTCTCCCTCTCCTTCTTCCCCCCATCACCCTTTGCTCCTTGTTTGGTGTTGAGCAGCCTCCATTGCCTTTGGAGGGTACAATGGAATTAGAGCTGCCTATGATGTCAGAGGAACCAGGTTCAAATCTTACCTTTGATACTTACTACCTGGGTAACATTGGGCAATTTGCTTACTTTCTTGGTGCTTGAGTTTCTCTCTCTGTAAAAAGGGACACATGAGTAGTGCAAGGGTCCATACCTGGATCTATGACTGGGTCTGGTACTTTGAGCATTTTTGTCAGTGACTTGAATAAAGGCATAGACAGAAGGATTATCCATTCTGTAGATGACAGAAAACTGTGAGCCATCCCTAACACAATGGATATCAGCAGCATCCAAAAAGATCTTGGCAGGCTAAATGTTGGTCAGAACCACATCAAGTTAAATTTGATCTAGATGAATGTCAAGTCCTACACTTGGTTAAAAAACATAACTCACATTGCCAGTGTATGATGGAGAGGCACTACTAGCCAGCAGATTATTTGAAACAGCTGAGGGTTTCGGGGAATGCAGCACCATGGGAATCAATAGGATGATAGGGAAGTTCAAAAAGTGAAGGAGATTTTGGTCAGCATTAACTGAAACAGAGTCTTTGGGAATAAGGAGGCAACAACCCTTCAGGCTACAAGCACTGTCTCCTCCTTGGTCAGACCTCATGGGGGATACTGTGTTTGGTTCTGGGCACCACATTTTTGCAAGGACATGGGTGAACCAGAGAGTGTCCAGAGGTGGGTGACTGGGAAGCTGAAAGGCCTCCAGGTCACACCAAATGAAGATGAAGGAATGACCCAATGTTTAGATATTTAGCCTGGAGAACGAAAGACTGGGAGGGATATGGAAATGTCAGCTGCCTTCAATAATCAGGAGAATTTGCATTCAGAGCCTCCATCAGACTTGCTCTCTTTAGCTCCAAAGACAGATACAGGAGCAACAGGGGAAGTCACCAACAGGTGGCTTAGACTGGACCTGAAGACCAAGCTCCTAACAATGAGAGCTGTCCCAAGGAGGAATGTGCTTTTGGGGCAGGGGGTGGATCCTCCTTCTCTGGTCCTTCTGGCAGAGGCTGGATGACCCCTTATTAGAAGACACCCAGAAACAGAATCCAGGAGCTGGAGGGGATCTCAATGGTCAGATAGCTCACCAACTCAGTGCCCAGAGGAGACCCCATTCTGATCCACCATGAGCAGCCATTGTTCTGGAGAGTCTTCTTCAGGAGCCGCTGCTAATCTGCCTGCAGGGTCCTTCCTCTCCCCGCTTTGGCTGTTGCTGTCTTACCCATGCTCAGGTCCAACTTGGAGGCTGCCTTTTCCAGGTAGGTGCCCTGACCCCCTCAGCTGGGGCTCTCTATTCACCCTCCCCCCTCTCCTGGTCCTCTTTTTGGAGCTCTCCACTCCTGCAGCAATAGCAGATTGTAGACATCCCAGACATGAACCTCAGTAGAGGCTGAGCAGAGCCTGTTTGACCAGGGACTGATAATCCACAGCACTCTCTGGATGTTGCCTCCCTTGAGTCTCACAACACCCCTGGGAGCCAGGTGCTCTTATCATCAACATTTTACAGATGAGGAAAATGAGACATAGAGTGAACAAGTGACTTGATCAAGGTCACACAGATGGGAAATGTCTGACTCCCTCATCTCTGGATCCCTCACTGTGCCTAGTGCAGAACTCCCACAGAGCAGGTGTTTGCTGTCCAACTGAATTAAATCCTTTGCCCAGTGGTCATTTGCCTTTTGGTTCATGTGGAGGTTTTACCCAGAAGCTCAGTTAAGTCCTTGGAGTTTAATATCTTTTAAAAACAAGAAGACTAAAGATCCTCCTCAAAGGCAGGAAAACTGCTCTCAGTACACTGGGGATGCCCAATGCCTCAGTCCAACAAGGGTCCTTTGTTTTCCTCTGGTACTTGTAAAGTGTGGGTGCTGGGTGGGCTAGTGACAGACAGAATGGGGAGGGGATGGAAGACCCAGTCGAAAACTGGCAGATGTGAGCTCTCAGAGCTGCCTCTGCCATGCATTCTTTGTATGACCACTGGGCTCTTGCCAGTTTCTCAGCATTTTGGGCAACTTGAAGTTAGGGGTGAGCATCTTGCCTGTATCCATGGAAGAAATTTCCATACCTGGAGGTCCCCCTGCTGAGGGCATCAAAGGGTTGATCCAAAACAAATCACATGGGCCTACATCTAGTTTGATTAAAGATTCTCTGAGAGATTCTCTGATTCTGGTCAGCTGGAGTCACAGTCTGTGGGCTGCCCTGCTTGGCTCAATGGTGGCCAGTTCTTTTGGGGGGAAGGGATGGAGAAACATGTGTGTGGTCTGTGGAAGAATAAACTCTCTTTAGGAAGAATCACAAGGGTCATGAGGCTCTTACTGCAGCTGTGGCTGCGATGCTTTTCTCCATGGTGTTGTAAAATTTGCAGAATACCTTCTTCATCCCCACAGGAGGTGGGTAGGTGGCCTGAAGAGGCTCCCCATTAGAACACAAGGTGCTTTCCAGAGCCTGTGCACCACCACACTTTGCCCAGATAATTCAGTTTATTATAGGCTATTGACACAGTGAGGGTGGAAGACAGCCTGGGACTGAGACAGTCAGCAAGAGAAGAAACCTTGAGAGCTCAGCACCTCATTGCTTAGCCAGACCCTGGACCTGACCTTATACATCCTTGGAATTAAGCTATTTAGAAGGAGAATTAAGTTACTTAATGAAATTGATGACTGACCTCTAGAAGTGAGTCAGCTTCCAAAGAAATAATGACATTTTTCAGGGCCTGGTTTTCTCAGATGAGATGTTAGCCAGTTGTGATTGAATCAAACATTTCCCAAGTGATCAAGATTCAAAATGGCAGCATTTGTCATAGACATCCCCTTCACTGCCCCCACATACTTGGCCACAGCTTTCCTTATGCATCTACCTAGTTGTCAGATGGTTCTCAATGGTCAGGTGGTTCTCAAATGTATATCAAAAGAAAGCAAGCATTGTTCAATGCTAACTAGAATTCAGAACCTTAATGCTCGTAAGGGGACAGAGAATGGAAGGTCCAAACAGCACAGACATCAGAGAACCCAGGGGAATTAAGTGTGCTTATGCCAGAGGGACAAATGACTTCCCACAGTCAGATCCTCAGACCATCAGACCCTGGTCTTCTCATGCCAAGACCAGCCTTCTTTGCAGTATGGGGGACAGGGGAGGGCAGCAGATACATCCTGCACAAATCTTGGGTGTTTGGCTTTCTGTGATCAGCATAAGTATTGAAAATGAAGAGAGTTAAGAAACTGGCATCAGATCAACAGAAGCTGTCATGGAGATATGCTGGAGGTGACCAGTGAACAATCTTTTTGGCCTGGTCCTCTGTTTGTGAAAAGGAAGCTTCATTCAATCTATTTTTATCCTCAGTGCCTGGTGTGGTTTCTTGCCCACAGTAGGTGCTTAATAAATGATTGAGTGAGTGATCCTTCCATGTCTCCAGAGGCTCCTCTCCCTATGCCTCCAGATGTGGCCACTTTAGGGGCCCCACCCAGAAAAGCCCATGGTTTCCCCTTCCCTTGGTGCCCACTTTCTTTAAGATTTAGAAGTGCTGATTAAAACGAATTGTCTCAGATAGCTAGTTAGGACAAAGATTCCTGTTTCATTTAAAAACAGACAAATGCAGACCACAGAGAGAAGACCCACCAAGTGACAGGTTCATAGAGAAGAGGCCGCGGTGTGATTCATTGTAAATAAGCTAACGTTTCCGATCTACTGGAGGAAACCGAAAGATGACATTCCGGTGGTTTCCCCTTAAGTGGCCGCCATCCATTTCCTTTTCTCTCCCAATTATTGTCTACTTTAAAGGTAGAGGAACTCACGCCCCATTTAGTTTTCTGCTGGGGAGTGCATGCAATATTAATCCATTCTCTCTCATTACCTTCCTGTGAGCTGGGGGCGAAAGGAGCGGAGCCTCCGCAGGGCCCCTCTCTCCTTGATGGGCCGGCCCCCGAACGTTTGCAAACAGCCTTAAAAGAAGACAGAGCCCCACTGTCCCGCATTAATCCATCAGGAAGCTTTCAGGGATCCTTCTTGTCTGAAATATTCATAGACAGCCCAATGTCCTGAATGCCCTCCAGAGTTAGCGCAGCCTGCGCCGTGATTGATAGAGAAGCTCTGTCCCGAGTCACTCCCAGTATGTAATTCTATTTGTCTTGCCAAATACTAAAGAGCAGGCAACTCGTAAAATGTATAGGGAGCAGCTCTCATATATTCTCACATTTAGAAAGACGCTCGAGAGTTGTCTCCACTCCACTGGACCCCATCGAAGGTAACGCATTTCGATTAAATCACAAAAGGGCGAGCGGGCACCTAGCGTCCCCTTCCTGCGGAGGGAAGAACAGACTGCAGCGAGCCCACACCCCCGGCTGCCTCGCAGGTCTCTGGTGGAAATGGCGTGCCTCCCTGGGCACTTCAAAAGCGTGGACTAAGTAGGTACAATCAAGTCAGCATTTCTCCCAGAGGCCGAGGAGCTAGGGTTACAGATCCAAGACCAAAGGGACACCCTGACCTCCAAGAAAAGCACACAGCCGCTTAGCACCTTGGACAGTTCTGAGGGCACTGGAGAGTTGGGCTGAGAACCTGGGGTCCAACTCTTCTCATTTTCTGATTACTGTAACCCGTCAGAAAGCCCGACTTCATTCACAAGGCCTGCCTAATCTGAGTACGGCAGAGTTTAGCAAACCGAGAGAATTTTCCGAAGCTCCGCAATGTATCACCACGGGCGTGATCATTCTGGTCCAGATTTGCTGGGAATTATCTTACTTTGACATCTGCTTCATTCCAGCCCCTTGTATTTTTGGCTCTGGCTACCATAATGGCTGATTAATTTTTCTTTTCTTTTCGTTTTTTTTTGACTGGCTCATAAGTATATGGTATTTTTCATTCAAAGTTTTGCAGGAAATTCTTTAAGTCCAAATGAAGGGATCAATAAAATATAGCTATTGAAGTCCTTTAAGATGTGGAGTCACTTGACTGATGGCACAGGTTCCCAGTAGGGAAAGCCTTGGGCCACCCCAGGCCATGGAGAGATCTGTGTTCTGGGGGGGAGGGCTCAACTCCCTGCCTGTATTGCAAGTGAATAGCTCTGTTTGTTCTGCCTTTGTTGGGAGATGTCTCAGTCACTGCTCATGAGGCACAGAACTCGTGTCCACAAAGGAGTGAGATGAAGAATGACCTGAAATCTGGGAGTTTGGCATTCTTAGGATAGGAAGGTCCCAGATAAGCCGAGGGGATGCTGCTCTCAGATTTTAAAAACTTCTTTTTCCCTCAATTAAAAAACTCTTTAGAAATTAAGTTTCTTAGATCATGTGTATGGATAATTTCCAAAAATCTCTCTAGAACCTGTATGCAGAGCAGGAAGGGACCTTAGAAGACATTTTGTCTAGTGCTTTCATTTTACAGATGGGGAAACTGAGGTTCAGACACACCCAATTTCTCACAGGTAATAAATAAGTGGCAAGGCTGGCAGCTAAGGCAAGCATGCTTCCCATTTCATTACCTTGACTTCTAGAGAAGTCCTGCTAACCACTGACTGGTTTGCCCATCACTAGTCTGTAATTAGTTAGCCCAATGCCATGCATCTTTCATCACACATACTTTAACATCCCAATGTGATTGTGTCTCACGACTTGTTGGTGCCTCCTGGCAGCAGAGGGTGGTCCTGGGCTCTTCCAAGCTCTGGGCCAGAAGAGTATGAGCCTAAGCTCAGGCCTCCTGAGACTTCTCTGTGTCCCTCACTGATGCCAGATGGTCCCTGCTCTGAGCACCAGCCTGGCCACCTCTGGGCATGCTCCTCACCACCTGGCTGTGGCCACAGAGACCTTGGGTAGGGAGAGAGGACTCAAAACCGGGAAGGCTTTTCTGGCAAATATACATGTTTTCTTGTTTTTCATTTGTGTCTGACTCTTCATGACCCCATTTGGAGTTTTCTTAGTGGAGATGCTGAAGTAGTTTTAACCATTTCCTTCTCCAGCTCATTTTATAGATGAGGAACAAAAGTAAGCAGGGTTAAGTGCTCAAGGTCAAACAGTTAGTACATGTCTGAAGTTGGATTTGAACTGAGGTCTTTCTGACTCCAGACCAGGTGCTTTATCTACTCCATTACCTAACTGCTCCAAATTGTTGGTCTGGAAGTTTAGTTAAAAGAGGCAAACAAGCTAGGTGATGCCTATTTATATATTGTTTATTCCCTTAAGCTAGCAGAATACAAGTATACATGGGATCTAGAAAGAGAAGCAAGTTGAAGAAGACCTTTTATAGCCTTAGAGCAATCCTGACTTAGGGTTTCTGTGTCACTGAACATTGCCTTCATATGTGTTTAACCTTAGCATGAGAAAGAAATGTTCTTAATTGAATAGGCTGTAAATACAGTAAGATAGAGAAGTGTTAAAATGTTAATTGAAATTATAGATTCAGGATATCTGTGTTTCTTCTATCATTAATATGACATAACAGCATATATTCATAAAATACCAATATAAGAAAAATCCCATTATTCAAGACAGTGTCTGGTTCCAGGCCCCTTGTCTTTGGTAGTCATAAACAGAAGAATGCTCCCGGTCAGCTTCATCTAGCCTTGTAGTTGCTGACAAAGGAAGGGGCATTTTGAGTTTACTCAGAGAACAAAGCAAAGCATGTCTGTTAGGCCAGAGCATGCAAAGCATTATGGTAGGTAAAGCTCAGAGTGGACCAAAATCTCTCTCCTGATTGGGTAATTCAAGTTTCAGGTCTTCCTCAGGTCTTGGGGGTTCAAAATGGTTTGGGGAGGGGTCTACATGAAAAAGGCTAGGAATGGGAATGAAAGATCAGAAGAAAGGAGACTATAATGTTACCCCTAGGGTTTTGTTTTATTTTGGTGCCTTCAAGAACCCCTCCCCATATCTTCATGGGAAAATAAGAATTTTAGAGCCAAGAATCTAAGGACTCCAGAAACCAAGATCCTTAAGCAGTTTGCTAGAAGACCACCATCTAAGCAGCTGATGACAGAGAATAGTCTAGCACAAGGAAATTAGATAATGAGGTACTTCTGATGCTAATCGAGAGAAAGCTCACTGATGCAGTCCTCAGAGACCCAGAAATTCAGTTGAGAGGAGCAAGTTTATGCTTGGGGGCACCAATCAGTTTGGGTTACTTTGTGATCAGAGGACCTTGGTGCCTGGGTGAAGAAAATTCCATTTCTATCTAAATCTGTGAAAGACAGACTTTCCTTGTGGGTAACAAAACTTAAGGAAAAGTCCTGGGCTTTAAACCAGGAGGTCATGGCAGAGCCAGGTCACTGAGTGAGAGGAAGTATCCCGTTAAGGAAGCCAAGTGAAGCCCCAAGATAGAAGCAGAGAGACCTTCCATAGTCATGTTCTTGGAAGAATATGCCTGACATTGGCCTGCAGAGACCATGGCACCTCAGAACAATCCTGCAGAGTGGCTTAGGAGAGGAGCTGGGAGCAACATGGAAGAGTCAGCATTTCTGGTAGAGGGGCTAGCCCACTGCCAGGGTAGAAAGCAGGTCCAGCAAAAAGCTGCCACCATCAGGAGCCACTGGGGACCCCATCACATCAGCTTTGTCCCTCCACAATTGTTCTCTTAATTTGGGAGAGCACTGGCCCCCAGGTTGAGGACACATGTATCTCCTAGGTCTGTGCCCTGCCCATATATTTCCTATGTGTGCACCTTTCCACATATGTTCCTACTCTTCTGCTGAATAGAGCGTTTCTGTGGGAGAAGATGCACTAGGTTTATGGGGGGAATGGTTTCTAGCTGCTGTGCTATTTCATTAAATGCCTTTGTTTCTAATAAGTTGGGCTGTCTGGCTGACCAATAAGGTAAACACACTGGTGGGGGCTTGTGAGTCAGGGTTTGCAGAAGGTGTAGACCCAAAGAGCACTTTGCATTTGGGCTAACCTTGTCTGGGGAGCCCCCTCCCCTTAAATCGACCCCACCTGTTCCATTTATAACATTTGTACTTCTTCATAGGCTAGCCTTGGCCATCCCATGACTGGCTTTGATGTGGGCTGAGTCAGGTGGGGTATCCCAGGCTAGTCTTCCAGGACCGAGAGTTGGCTGTTTTCAATTTCCTAGAGGCTTGTTTAATGCTGTGAAACTAGCAGCACAAGTTGGTTAGGAGCCCCCCACGTGCCATGGCCACATTGAATGGCTGCCACATTTCATTCTGCTGACTTGCCTGAGGCTGTTCTTAGATATAGTTTTCTAGAAACTTGGAAAGGAGGTTTCACCAGGGCCCCTTCAAAGAGCCAGGCCCTGGGCTCTCTCCAAACTAGGAATAAATGTCAGGCGACTCACATGCTTAACGTCCAGCTAACTGCCTCAGTTCTTCCTGTGCTCTGTCCAGATCCCTTTCCTCCCAGGCCCCGATATATACTGTAGTTCAGATGGTTTTTATCCTGGGCATTTGCAGTGATTATTTTCTTTTGTTAAACTGGAAGGGAAGATATCTCCCCTGCTTTGTCTTTCTCTCATGCTTCCCTCCTTTGTGGGTAGAGGCTTTCTTATTGATTGCACCACTGGAGTAAAGCCCTTCCAGTCTCTGCAAACTGGAAAAGCTTGGAGAACGGCCCTGGCAGACAGGCTGTCAGAGGACCAGCCTCGTGATGTGTAAAAGGGAGGTGCAGCAGTCACAGAAGGAGCCCAAATTCCTTCTTCGAAATTGTACAGGGGTTGCTATCAGTATCAGTGGAGGGAGAAGCTACATTGACAACATCTCAGCATCTTGAAGAGAGTAAGGTGGTCTCTTCCTCCCTCCCTTCCTTCCTTCCTTCCTTCCTTCCTTTCTTCCTTCCTTCCTTCCTTCCTCCCTCCCTCCCTCCCTTCCTTCCTTCCTTCCTTCCTTCCTTCCTTCCTTCCTTCCTTCCTCCCTCCCTCCCTCCCTCCCTCCCTCCCTTCCTTCCTTCCTTCCTTCCTTCCTTCCTTCCTTCCTCCCTCCTCCTCCCTCCTCCCTCCCTTCCTTCCTTCCTCCCTCCCTCCCTCCCTCCCTCCCTTCCTCCCTCCCTCCCTCCCTCCTTCCTCCCTCCCTCCCTCCCTCCCTTCCTTCCTTCCTTCCTTCCTTCCTTCCTTCCTCCCTCCCTCCCTCCCTCCCTCCCTCCCTTCCTTCCTTCCTTCCTCCCTCCCTCCTCCCTCCCTCCCTCCCTCCCTCCTCCCTCCCTCCCTTCCTTCCTTCCTTCCTTCCTTCCTTCCTTCCTTCCTTCCCTCCCTCCCTCCCTCCCTCCCTCCCTTCCTTCCTTCCTTCCTCCCTCCCTTCCTTCCTCCCTCCCTCCCTCCTTCCTTCCTTCCTTCCTTCCTTCCTTCCTTCCTTCCCTCCTTCCCTCCTCCCTTCCTTCCTTCTTTCCTCCCTCCCTCCCTCCCTTCCCTTCCTTCCTCCCTCCTTTCCTCCCTTCCTCCCCTCCTCCCTCCTTCCTTCCTCCCTTCCTCCCTTCCTTCCTTCCTCCCTTCCTTCCTTCCTTCCTCCCTTCCTTCCTTCCTCCCTCCCCTCCTCCCTCCCTTCCTTCCTCCTTCCCCTCCTCCCTTCCTTCCTTCCTTCCTTCCTTCCTTCCTTCCTTCCTTCCTTCCTTCCCCCCTCCCTCCCTTCCTCCCTCCCTCCCTGCTGCTGTTGTTTAGTCTTGAGCTCCTGAAGCCCAGCCTGGGCATATGGTGGTGATGGAGGAGGGGAGGGGGCTTAGGCCAGGACAGTGACTGCTGCTCTGCACACAGTGAGACCTTGGAGCAGGAGAAAGCTCTTTGTTGGAGGCAGCCTTTAGGGCCCCAGCCTTCCTGAGTTCAAACCTACATTTGACAGGTAGTTGCTGATCCCACCCCTGCCTCTTGGGGGGTGGGAGAGGTTGGCAGTCAGCCCTTCTTCCCCAGAGGTGACAGAGGAGCCTGTCCATCCTCCTGGGGCTGTGGAGGAGGTGAGGGAAGTCAGACGGGCATGTGTCCCTGCATGTGGAGGTTCCCCTGCTGGTAACCATTCTTCCCTTGCCCAGCAGAAGTAACCTGGGTAGCACAGACATGTGAGATGGCCCCCAGCTGTCCCCACTCCATCCTCAAGGCCACCTCTCTCTTTCCTTGTCTAGATGTGATGCTTATCCCATTTACAAATGACACCCCTGCTACACTGGCCAACAGTCAGGGTCCAAAAAGACCTTCACAAGCTGGCAATTGGGCCCAGTCTAAGAAGATCAGGCTCACCTGGATCAATGTAACATCTTACAATAGTGCTAAAGCAATCAGCTCCACAAGTGGATTACAAACTGGGAATCTCTGCACCTTGGGAAAACATCTCAGCCTAGGTTTGTGACCAGAGGCAGGTGAGACTCTGGCCTGAGGGAAGGGGGTCATTGTCCTGTCAGGAGAGATAGACCCCAGAAAAGCCTGTGGTGGTTACTGGTGACATTGCCCACTTTCTCCTGCTTTGCCATTATTCATAGTAAGAAGGCAATTTGATAGCTTTCTATTTTAATCCAACCTTAGCAGCTAATAGTTAAGAATAATAATGTGTTTGTTTCTTTACACATGCATCCCATGAACCTGAGTTTTGTTTCAGATACTTTTTACTGTGTGATCCTGAGCAAGTCACTTATCCCCTCTCTGCTTCAGTTTCCCCATCTGTAGATTGGGGATAACTACTGGGGTTGTTGTCAAGGGACAAAAAACACTTTGTCAGCTTTAAAATACTATCTAAATGCTGCTATTGTTGTTATTATTATTATTATGGTTTTTCCAATTTATTAAGTTATTTATTTTTAGTTTTCAACGTTCATTTTCTTAAGTTTTAAATTTTCTCCTCTTCCCGCCTTCCCTTCTTCCCAAAATGGGCTTCAATCTATATGGGCTCTACACATACATTCCTATTAAATACATTTTCACATTAGTCTTGTTGCATAGAAGAATTATAATAAATGGGAAAAACCACAAGGAAGAAAAAAAGAAAACCAAAATAAAACAAAACAAAAAAGAAACTACTCTGCTTCGTTTTGCATTCTGACTCCAGAGTTCTTTCTCTGGATGTGAACATTTTCCATCATGAGAATTTGTTTGGAATTGTTATAGGTCCTTGCATTGCTGAGAAGGACTAAGTCTATCAAGGTCAGTCGTCACATACTGTGACTGTTACTGTGTACAATGTTCTCCTGGTTCTTCTCCCCTCACTCAGTAGCAGTTCATATAAGTCTTTCCAGGTTTCTCTGAAGTCTGCCTGTTCATCATTTGTTATAGCACAATAGTATTCCATTATGTTCATATATCACAACTTGTTCAGCCATTCCCCAGTTGATGGACATCCTCTTGATTTCTAGTTCTTGGTCACCACAAAAAAGAGCTGCTATAAATATTTTTTGTACACATGGGTCCTTTGCCCATTTTTATGATCTCTTTGGGATATAGCTGTAGAAGCAGTATGCCTGGGTCAAAGGGTATGCACATTTTTTTTTTAAGCAATTGGGGTTAAGTAACTTGCTCAAGGTTACACAGCTAGTCATTATTTATGTGTGGGTGCTCATTTTCTGAGGCCGGATTTGATCTCGGGTCATCCCAACTCTGAGGCCGGCGCTCTTACTCACTGAGCCACCTAGCCGCCCCTTTAGGGCAACTGGGGTTAAGTAACTTGCCCAAGGTTACATGGCTAGGTTTTTTTTGTTTGTTTGTTTGTGTGGATTAAGTGTCGGAGGCCAGCTCCGAACTCAGGTCCTTCTGACTCCAGGGCTGGCACTCTATTCACTGCGCCACCTAGCCACCCCTTGGTATGCACATTTTTATAGCCCTTTGGGCATATTTCCAAATTGCTCTCCAGAATGGCTGGATCAGCTCATAGCTCGACCAATAATGAATTAGTGTTCCAGCATTCCCACATCCTCTCCAACATTTATAATTTCCCTGTTTTGACATGTTAGCTGAACTGAGACGTATGATGTAGTACCTCAGAGTTGTGAAAACTGCCTGTTCATATCCTTTGACCATTTACCAATTGGGGAATGACTAGTATTCTTGTAAATTTGACTCAGTTCTCTGTATATTTTAGAAATGAGGCCTTTATCAGAGACACTGGCTATAAAAATTCTTCCCCAGTTTTCTGCTTCCTTCCTAATCTTGGTTGCACTGGCTTTGTTTGCGCAAAATCTTTTCAACTGAATGTAATCAAAATGATCCATTTTGCATTTCATAATGTTATTACTATTATTATTATTATTATTATTGTTATTATTGATGATGATAATTATTTGGGTTTAGGGCTGGAATGGAAACTTCAACAGAAGGTCTAGAGAGGCTTTGAAGGCGGCTCCTTCAGAAGCCCTGACTGTACCATATTAGAGTTGGAAGGGTCTTAAGGATCTCTGATTGATTTTGCAGAACAGGAAATTAAGACTCCAGGGTGAGTATTTGCTTTGCCCCAGGGAGAAGATATCTTACCCCAGTAATTACTCTGTTCACAAGAAAGAGCTAGGGAGGCTACAAATACACTCTAAGACACTATATTTAAAAACAAAAAAGGATGTTAGTGGTTTGAAAGCTCAACATGAGTCCTCAATGGAATTTGGCAGCCAAAACTCCCCATAAGGCAATTCTGGACTCCTAGAAATAAGACTGCACTTGACCCTCTGCCCTGCCAGAGCTTCCCAAGTGTGTTACCAGTCTGGGTGGACATCGATAAGTTGACATGGGTTCAGGTTGAGTAGTCAGGATGATGAAAGTCCTTGAAGGGTCTTCATGTGGAAGAGGTGCCTTCTCTCTGTTGGTCATTGCCAGTTTTCTCTGCTTAGGTCTTGTTTGTACAGAGGCTGCATGGGGTCTCCCCCAACAGAACATGAGCAGCTGGGTGCAGGGACAGGGGTCACATCTCCTTGTATTCCTAATACTTGGCACAGTGCCTGGGACACAGGAGGCAATTAATGCTTACTGACCAAAGAAGGATTTGACACATTCTCTTGGGTGACAGAGGGTAGAACTTGGGGCAATCAATTGAAGTTTAAGGAATCAAATTGAGGCTCATATTAGGGGAAATGGCCTTATGGTCAGAGGTCCCAAAGGGAAGTGAATGGCCTCAGACCACAGGGTTTGTATTAAATTTTAGAATTCAGGTTCGTGTTAAAAAAAATCCCACATTTTGGAAATGTAGTTCACTGTAGATATAGCCCTCTCCCCTTCCCTCCCTCAACAATGTCAGATTTAGAAGGAATCTTAGGTGCATCTGGTTCAACTTATAGATGAGGGAACTGGGAAGGACTTTTACAAGGTCACACAGTCAGAGAACTGGGTTTGGAACCAATTCTTCCAACCATAAAGTCTAGTCTTTTTTCCCCATGTGTCCTCCAATATATCTGATACCTAAGAGTGAGAGAGAGAGAGAGAAAGAGAGAGAGAGAGACAGAGAGACAGAGAGAGAGATGGAGAGAGACAGAGAGACAGAGACAGAGAGAGACAGAGAGACAGAGAGAGAGACAGAGACAGACAGAGACAGAGACACAGAGAGAAAGGAGAGAGTGAAAAGAGACCCACATTGAAACACAGAGAGAGGAGAGACAGAGAAACAGAGAGAAAGTCTAATAGACCTTGGATTTGAGGCAAGTTTAGTGTTTGATGCCTTTAATGGAGTGAAATTCACAACTGTGAAATGGTGGCAAATAGAAGCAAGACTAGTGTTCTCTTCATGTTGACTGAGGCTGACATCCATTGTTGCTACAGCATCCAGTGGCCTCCTTCTTGGAGAGAGGCTTCTTCAAGCTGTTCTGTTCTCCAACACAGACACAATCTGGGATGACTCATAATGAGAATTTGCAGACACATCCTCACCTCCTTCCCAGGGGACATTGGTATCTCTTAGCACCTCTTTTGTCTGATCCCTTCAGAAGGAAATTTGCCACATTTATCTTCTAACTACAGAGATTCAGAGAATCAAGTGTGAGTAGCACATTTAGGAAGGTAAGTTCCTATTCTCTGAGAAAAGGAGCCCCTTATCCATCATGATGCCTTAGAACTTGAGAATCAAAGTATGAGGGAGATGAAGGATGGCAAAGAGTGATCTACATTCCCACCCTCCTGATTGGATGTTGCTCTTGGCCCCACCTCCCTGGCAGGCCCTTCCACCTTCAAACCATGCATCTTTTCATGAGGAGTAGCCAGGAGTGATCAGTTTCACTTCCCATTGAAGTTTGAAGACTGATCAAGCTGAGGCAAACATGTTGGGAAATTGACAGGAAGCATTTGATGCAATGGTGGAAGTGTGTGAAGTTCATCTTGACTATTATTTCCTGACTTTTTGTTCTCATAAATCCCAATTTTCCTGCTTTTGTACCAAGATGAACACCATGACTTTGAATGACCAGCTTTTGGTCCAAGTGGATATGAAAGCTTTGGATGCATAGGAATCGAGGAAGGAGTTGGCCATAAGTAAGGAATTATTCTGTGAGGGACACTGTGGAGCTAGGATGCTCCCAATTCCACTGACCTCTTGGTAACATCACATGGATGTCAAACTATTTAGGGAGAAAAAGCTTTCTTTTAAGCATAAGCATGATTAATGCTTTGCTCGATCTGACTTCATCAATGTTTGCACCTGTGTTCACTGGTGCAAATTGCAACTCATCCATGTGACCTGATCTGTTGTGAATCTTGTTCATGGCTTTCCATAAATTCTCCATGGAGGCTGTACACAGCATGGAAGACCTTTGTCTCCATCCTTTTTTGTCTTTTGTGATGTCCTTCTATCATCTCACACTACAGGATCACCTTTCCCCTCTTCTTCATTGATCACATGTTTCCTGGAGGAAGTCTTTAATGCTGTCGCTTTAGTACATATTACCATTGGTGATAGACCATAGCCTACTTACATCAGCCATGCATCTCTCCAGTGGCCTACCATGTCTACCTTTCTATTTCTTGGCAGTTATGATAATTACTACCTTCTAATACAGTTTAAGATCTGGTACTAGTCACCCTCCTTCCTTTACATTTTTTTTTCCATTAGTTTCTTTGACATTCTTGACTTTTTGTTTTTCCAAATGAATTTTGTTAGTATTTTTTCTAATTCAGTAAAATATTTTTTTGTTAATTTAATTGGAATGGCATTGAATATATACATTAGTTTAGGTAAAACTGTCATTTTTATTATATTGACCCTGCCTATCCATAAACAATGAATATTTCTCTAATTATTTAAATCTAATTTTACTGGTATAAAAAGTGTTTTTTTATATATAATTTTGTTCATATAGTTCCTAAGGGTTTTTTTGGTAAGTACATTTCCAGATATTTTATACTGTCTAGAGTTATTTTAAATGGGGTATGCCTTAGCATTTCTTCTTGCAAGATTGTGTGTATGATATATAGGCATGCTAATGATTTATGTGTATTTACTTTATATCCTGCTACTTTGCTAAAATTATCATTTGTATCAACTAGCTTTTTAGTTGAGTCTTTAAGATTTTCCAAATATATTATCAAATTGTCAGAAAAAAGAGTTTTAGGGGCAGCTAGGTGTTAAAGTGAATAGAGCATTGACCCTGGAGTGAGGAGGACCTGAGTTCAAATCCAACCTTAGATACTTGACACTTACTAATAGTGTGACCATGGGCAAGTCACTTAACTTCAATTGCCTTGACTTTCCTCCTACAAAAAAAGAGATAGTTTTATTACCTCATTCCATATTCTGATTCTTTCTTTTTGTTCTCTTTTTTTTTTGGAGGTGGGAAAGCAGGGCAATTGGGGTTAAGTGACTTGCCCAAGGTCATACAGCTAGTAAGTGTTAAGTGGCTGAGGCTCCATTTGAACTCAGGTCCACCTGACTCCAGGACTGGTGCTCTATTTCTGGCTGACCTAGCGCACCCTCTTTTTCTTTTCTTTTCTTTTTTCTTCAAAATGCTGTATTAACTTCTGGTTTGCATCATTCATTTCTGCCAGATTTTGAGTTACAATCTTTCCCAATTTTTTCCCTACCTAGCACCCCAGAATAGCAGTCCCACATGATATCCCCTCATCCAATCTGCTCTCTCCCACATCTTCTCCCATACCCCCTTCAACTTTTCCATTAGGGCAAGGTGAATCTCTGTGCCCCAATGTCTATATATCTTATTTCCCAATTATGTGTAAAGTAGTATTAATAACAGTATTTATATATATTTAAAACATTTTATTTTAAAATTTCGAATTTCAGATTCATTCCCTTCCTCCCTTGTCACCCACTCTTGCTGGGAAGATAAGCAATTCAGTATATGTTGTACATGTATAGCTATGCAAAACATTACCATAGTAGATATATTGTAAAAGACTGGCTATATTTCCCTCCCACCTATCTCACCCCCTACTTAGTCCATTCTCTACTTTGGTCCTGTTCCTTTTCAAAAGTGGGTGCTTCCAACTTCCCTCCCCACCCCCAGCCTGCCCTCCCTTCCATCAGCCCCCCTCTCATCCCCCTCCCCCTACTGTCCTATAGGGTGAGATATCCCATTTAGTATGTATGTCATTCTCTCCCTGGTACAAATTCAATGAGAATATGGTTCTTCCTTTTTGTGTTCTTGTTCTTCCTCTCCCTTGCAACCACTTTCCCTTGCCTCTTCTATATGAGATAGTTTACCCCTTTCTGTCTCTCCCCATCTCCTCTCTTTATATTCCTCTCTCACCTCTTAATTTCACCTTTTAAGTTTCATCCCTTCCTATTAAATTCAACCTGTGCCCTCTATCTATGTATACCTGTAAACATATATATACACATTCACATATATATTCATATGCCCACATGTCCTTCTTCAACTATTTTCATACTGAGAAAGGTTTCATAAGTTACAGTTATTGTTTTTCCATGTAGGAATGTAAATAGTTCAACTTTGATAAGTTTCTTTTGATTTCTTTTCCCTGTTTACCTTCTCAAGCATCTCTTGCTTCCTGTGTCTGAATGTCAAATTTTCTATTCAACTCTGGTTTTTTTCCTCAAGAATGCTTGAAAGTCCTCTATTACACGGAATGACCATATTTTCCCCTGAAACATGATACTCAGTTTTGCTGGGTAGGTGACCCTTGGCTTCAATCCCAGCTCTTTTGCCCTCTGGAATATCATATTCCATGTTCTTTGATCCCTCAGTGTAGAAGCTGCCAGATCCTGTGTTATCCTTATTGTGTTTCCACAATATTGAAATTGTTTCTTCCTGGGTGCTTGTAATATTTTCTCCTTGATCTGGGAATTCTGGAACCTGGCTATAATATTCCTGGGGGTTTTCTTTTTGGGATCTTTTTCAGGAGGTTATCAGTGGATTCTTTCAACCTCTGTTTTGCCCTCTGGTTCTAAAACATCAAGGCAATTTTCCTTGAGAATTTCTTGAAGGATGATTTCGAGATTCTTTCTTTGATCACGGTTTTCAGGGAGCCCAATAATTTTTAGATTATCTCTCCTGGATCTATTTTCCAGGTCAGTGGTTTTTTTAATGAGATATTTCACATTGCCTTCTATTCTTTCATTTGTTTGGATCTGTTTAACAGCATCTTGATTTCTCATAAAGTCATTAGCTTCCATTTGCTCTAGTCTAATTCTGAAGGAATGATTCTTTTCAGTGAGCTTTTGAGATTCTTTCTCCATCTGGCAAATTTGGCTTTTTAAGGCATTCTTCTCCTCATTGTCTTTTTGAGCCTCTTTTGCCATTTGAGTTAGTCTCTTTTTTAAGGTGTTATCTTCTTCATTTATACCTATACTTTCAAGTGTTTTAATAGAAATGAATTTTGTACTTTATCTGCATCTATTGATTTTTTGCTGCATCTATTTATATAATTATATGATTATTTTTATTACTGATATAATCAATTATATTAATAGTTTTCCTTATATTAATAGTTTTCCCTAAGTTAAACCATACCTATATATATACTTTTTGCAATATATTGTAATCTTTTAGCTAGTATTTTATTTAGGATTTTAGCATCCATATTCACTAAAGAAATTGGTCCATAATTTTCTTTTTCTGTTTTTGCTCTTCCTGGTTTAAGTATCAGTATCACATTTGTTTCACAAAAGAGGTTTGGGAGGATCCCTTCTTTGTCTATTATTCTAAATAATTTATTTAATTTTGGGGTTAGTTAATCTTTAAATGTCAAATAGAATTAACTTGTAAATCTGTCTGGTCCTGGTGCTTTTTTCCTAGGATGCTCCTTTATGGACTGCTCAATTTCTTTTTCTAAAATAGGTCTATTTTGGTATCCTATTTCGTTTCTGCTAATTTAGGCAATTTGTATTTTTGTAAATATTCTTCTATTTCACTTGAATTATTAAATTTATTGGCATATAATTGTGCAAAATAACTCCTTATAATTAATTTCATCTTTATTAGTGGTACATTACCCTTTTCAATTTTAATTGTAGTGATTTGGTTTTCTTCTCTCTTTTTAAAAAATCAAATTAATTGGGTGGAGCCAAGATGGTGGAGTGGAGCAGCACTTCCAAGGTGCTCTCCCCCCACATTACCTCCAAACAATGTAAAAGGGGACTCTGAAAAACTTCTGGAACCCCAGCACCCACAGAATGACACAGAGAAGCTGGCCTTCTGCTGAGGACAGTCCAGCAGCCCTGCAGGAAAGGCCAGCACAGTGCTCTGGGAGCTGACAGCCCAGTGTGCTGGAGAGCCCAGCCCAGGTCCGTGTGAGCCAAGGTTTTGGCCCCAGGGCAGTGGGGCCACAGCCAGCCAGAGGGACCCCAGAACACCAGCAGCTGTGGCAATTCCAGAATTATCAACACAGATATGCCTAGGACAAAGTGAAAGGTTAGTGCCCTATGGACTTTGGGACCAATATTTGGGGAATGTGTCGGCTTCCTCACCTAAGGGCTAGAAGCCACTGAGGAGACACGCCATTTTGCAATTTCAGTGGCAGCTCCAGCTCCTGGCCTGCGAACTGTAGGGAGATCTAGCGATCAGTCTTGGGGGGTATCCGCTCTTACTTTAACCTCCTTGGATCTGGATTGTGGTCTGGGGTGGAGGTCGTGGGGTGGGTATCCAGCTTGCCCAAACCAGAAGTTGTGAGGACCCCAACATTGGGATGGAAGCTCCCCTGTCTAGTGGCAGAGTCCTACTGTGGCAACAAGTCCAAAAGTCAAGTAATTAAGTGGCAACATGTGGAGGCAAAGGAAACAAAACAAACAGAAAAATGCAACATTAGACTCCTATTTTGGGGGGCAAAGAGGATCGAAGCATAGAACAGGAGGAAGACTGTGAGGTCAGAAATCCTGCTCCAAAAGCCCCAAAGGAAAATATGAGCAGGTTACAGGCCATAGAGGACCTTAAGAAGGACTTTAAAAATCAAATAAGAAAAGTGGAGGAAAAACTGGGAAGAGAAATGAGAAGGATGCAGGAAAAGTATGAAATAAGAGTCAACAGACTGACTGAGGAAAATAACACCTTAAAAAATAGACTAACTCAAATGGCAAAGGAGGCTCAAAAGGGCAATGAGGAGAAGAATGCCTTAAAAAGCCGAATTTTCCAGATGGAAAAAGAATCTCAAAAGCTCACTGAGGAGATTCATTCCTTCAGAATTAGACTGGAGCAAATGAAAACTAATGACTTTATGAGAAATCAAGATGCTGTTAAACAGATCCAAACAAATGAAAGAATAGAAGGCAATGTGAAATATCTCATGGGAAAAACCACTGACCTGGAAAATAGATCCAGGAGAGATAATTTAAAAATTATTGGACTACCTGAAAGCCATGATCAAAGAAAGAACCTAGAAATCACCCTTCAAGAAATTCTCAAAGAAAATTGCCCTGATGTTTTAGACCCAGAGGGCAAAATAGAGGTTGAAAGAATCCACAGATCACCTCCTGAAAAAGATCCCAAAAAGAAAACTCCCAGGAATATTATAGCCAGGTTCCAGAATCCCCAGATCAAGGAGAAAATACTACAAGCAGCCAGGAAGAAACAATTTCAATATTGTGGAAACACAATCAGAATAGCACAGGACTTGGCAGCTTCTACACTGAGGGATTGAAGGGCATGGAATATGATATTCCAGAGGGCAAAAGAGCTGGGAATGAACCCAAGGGTCACCTACCCAGCAAAACTGAGTATTTTGTTTCAGGGAAAATATGGTCATTCAGTGGAATAGAGGACTTTCAAGCATTCTTGAGGAAAAAACCAGATTTGAATAGAAAATTTGACATCTAGACACAAGAAGCAAGAGATGCCTGAGAAGGTAATCAGGGAAAAGAAATCAAAAGGAACTTATCAAAGTTGAACTATTTACATTCTTATATGGAAAAACAATAACTGTGACTGATGAAACCTTTCTCAGTATGAAAATAATGGAAGAAGGGTGTATGGTCATATGAATACATATGTGAATGTGTGTATATATATTTACAGTTATACATGGATAGAGGGCATAGGTTGAATTTGTTGGGAAGGGAGGATACTCAAGGGGTGAAATTATGAGGTGAGAGAGGAAAGTGGCAAGAGGAGGTGGGGAGAGACAGGGTAGGATAAACTATCTCATGTAGAAGAAGCAAGGGGAAGTGGCTACAGGGGAGGGGAAGAACAGGAAGGCAAAAAGGCAAAACCATATTCTCATTAAATTTGGCTCAGGGAGAGAATGACATACATACTAAATGGGATATCCCAACCTGCAGCAGAGTAGGGGGAAGGGGGATGAGAGGGGGGATGATGGAGGGGAGGACATTCTGGGGGGAGGGAAGGTTGGAAGTACCCACCTTCGAAGAGGGACAAGATCAAAGTAGGGAATGGACCAGCTGGGGGAGGGATGGGTGGGAGGGAAATATAAGCAGCCTTGTACAATATATCTACTATGGTAATGTTTTGCATAGCTAGACATGTACAACATATACTGAATTACTTATCTTCCCAGAGGGAATGGTTGACAAGGGAGGAAAGGAATGGATCTGAAATTCGAGGTCTTAAAATTAAATGTTTCAAATATATACAAATACTATTATTAATACTATTTGCATGTAATTGGGAGATAAGATGTACAGGCATTGGGGCACAGAGATCCACCTTGCTCTAATGGAAAAGTCGAAGGGGGTATGGGAGAAGATATGGGAGAGAGCAGATTGGATGAAGCGATATCTTGTGGGACTGCTATTCTGGGATGGTGGGTAGGGGAAAAATGGGGAAAAAATTTTAACTCAAAATCTGGTGGAAATGAATGATGTAAACCAGAAGTCAATAAAGCATTTGTTGAAAAGAAAAAGAAAAATCAAATTAATTATTGGTTTATCTATTTTATTTGCTTTTCCACAAAACCAATGCCTTGTTTTATTTTATTTATTTTATTTTTTATTTTGATTTTTGGAGGGCAATTAGGGTTAAGTGACTTGCCCAAGGTCACAATCTAGTTTTTGTGTTATATGTCTTAGGCCAAATTTGAACTCAGGTCCTCCTGACTCCAGGACCAAAGCTCTATTCATTGTGCCACCTAGCCACCCCAACTACCCTAGTTTTATTTATTAATTCAATGGGTTTTTTACACTCGATCATATTAATCTCACCTTTAATTTTTAAGTTTTTTTTTAACAGTGTTTAATTGGTGATGTTTAGTTTGTTCTTTTTCTATTTTTTAAAAATTGCATACCCAGTTCATTCGTCCTTCCCCCCCTCTATTTTATTGATGGTTTAGAGATGATTTAGAGATGTAAAATTTCCTCTGACTTTGCTGTATTCCATAGATTTTGATATGTTATGTCACTATTGTCATTCTCTTTAAAGAAATTATTGATTACTTCCATGATTTGTTCTTTAACTCACTTATTCTTTGAGATTGATCACCAATTAGTTTTTAATCTATGTTTCCATGGTTCTTTATTAAATATAACTTTTATTCCATTGTGATCTGGAAGAGCTACTTTTAATATTTCTGCTTTTCTGCTTTTAAGTATAAAACTTTCATGTTCTAATATATGATCAGTCTTTTCAAGGTACCATGAACTGCTGAGAAAGTTATTTTTTTCTTTTCCCTTTCACTTCTCTCCAGATGGCTATCATATCTAACTTATCTAAACTTCTATTCACTTCCTTGACTTTGTAATGGAAATGCAAATTTAAAGATCTTCCCTGCCCCTAGCTTAAGTGCACCTGGAGCCTGTGGTGGGAGGCTTGTTTTTCAGGAAAGCCCACACCTTGATACTTTGTGATTGGGAAGTGGGTCCAGAAGGTTGTTACATTCTCTGAGCCAAGAGAAGGCTATATAAGCCCTGAGGAGAGGCTTTGCTTTGGGGCTCACTTTGAGAAGTGTTGTGTGATTTGACCAGATGAGACTCTGGGAAGCCGTTGTTGAGAGCCCCCCGGCTTTGAAAACCCAGATGTTGATGCTCCCCTCTCTGGTAACTGTGATTTGGTATTGATATAATGGTAGGACAGTTTGGAAGCCTGTCTGTTTGATCTGTAAGTTCTGTAACTCTGAAGTTGGGGTGCTGACCTTTTTCCCCTGAACTAGGTAATGTATGTTTGTTTGATTAAAGTAAGCTTGTTAACTGATTTTGAGTTGCTTTCCTTTTGAAAAGCAGATCTAAGAACCTGTGTTGGCAGTCACCCTGGGGATATTGGGGTGCTTGCCGCTACAGACTTCTTTCTTATTTATTTAGGTTAGATTTATCTTGTTCTGAGAGGAGAAATTTTATGTCCCCTTTAAAAGCTTATAATCCCCCCCACACACACATGAATTTTAAACAGTTTTTCACAGTTTTTTTATAACACAGATTTTTATTTTTTTTTATTTTTTATTTTTTATTTTTTATTTTTTATTTTTTAAGCAATTGGGGTTAAGTAACTTGCTCAAGGTTACACGGCTAGTCATTATTTATGCGTGGGTGCTCATTTTCTGAGGCCGGATCTGATCTCGGGTCATCCAAACTCCGAGGCGCTCTTACTCACTGCGCCACCTAGCCGCCCCTTTAGGGCAATTGGGGTTAAGTAACTTGCCCAAGGTTACACGGCTAGGTTTTTGTTTCTGTGGATTAAGTGTCGGAGGCCGGCTCCGAACTCAGGTCCTTCTGATTTCAGGGCCGGCGCTCTATTCACTGCGCCACCTAGCCGCCCCAACACAGATTTTTAAACAGTTTTTCCTGTCAATTACATTAATTAAGCAGAGCTATGAGAATTTGCATAGGATGGAATCTCTGACTTGAATGTTATGCTTCAGTGATCCTTGTCTGAATACACATTGTATCTCCTTGGTAGAATGGAAACTCTTTGAGGGCAGAGACCATTTCATTATTATCTTCACATTCTCAGCACTGAGCACAGTGTCAGACACATAGAATTCATGTCTAATAAATGTTGGTTGACAAGTAGAATTCAATTAGACATTTCCCCTATGGTGCTATCAGTGTGACATAGAATCCCATGACATTAGCCATGATGAAAGCTGCCTTGTTGTTTAAGGTTATCACTGAGTACCTCTGCCCCTTCCACCTACTTAGCAGCTACCTTCTCTTCTATAGCACTGCCTGTTTCCACCTTTTTGCTGAGGGTCAGAAGAGGAGGAGGCTGAACAGACTATCTCTGCATCACAGAACGTTAATCGGCACACAGTGGAGCATCTCCACTGTGGTCTATGGCCAAGGCACTTTCATGTTTGACATTAATCTGCCTGGGAATTGGAGCAAGAAAGCCAAGCTCCCTAAAGCCCAGGAAAGCGGTTTGAGACAATTCTGTCATTTCACCATCCTGGGCCAAGAATCTGGTCTGATGAAAATCTGTGGGCTATAAGCCCATATGCAGACTGTTGGTTGCTTCCACTGTGCCCATCTGGTCCCCTGGCTCTGTGCCTGCTCCCTAGGTACTGTGCACTTTCTACAGGGGCAAAGGGGAAAGAACAACCACCCTGAGAAGGGCAGCTGGGGCCCATGGGCAGGCTTCTCTGTCGGGAGCCACTCCTCTATGGTGGCACATGGGAGCAGCTGCTTTCAGCCACCTGTTTCTCTTCTACATCTCATGGATGTGTCAAAGAAATCATACCTGAATGGTGGAAAAATCAGAGTAAGGCATTCTGGGCCCTTGTAGCTGCCAGCAAGACAGGTGGCATTGTAGCGGCCACCTGAGGATGGCATGGAATCGACATGAAGTGTAGAATGTGTGTTGGATAGATCTTGAGCTGACAGCCTGTGGGTCCTGCCCCTCCCTGCCAGAATGGAAAAGGGAATTCAGGGCTGCTTCAGAATGGGCATTAACTGAGCACTAGTGCTAGGAACAGGGCATACAAAGACTCTGTCCTCAAGGAGATCCCAGCAAGGTGGAGGGAGAGGTGGAGACATGCAGCATGTATTTGAATTCAGATCACTTTAATTCAGCATTGCTTATATGCAGTCACACAAGGTACTGTTTTGTGCAGTCATGGTTCCCAACTGGAAAGGCTGAAGAGATGATCTAGGTCAGCCCCTTCAGATGACACAGGTGAGGACACTGATATCCAGAACAGGGAGCACTTCTGCTCAAGGCCAGAAGCTTTGTTTGTTAGTGGCAGGACCAAGGCTAGAGTTCTCATCTTCTGCTTATCATGACCTTTAGGCTGAGCTGAGACAACAAGGAGATAGCTCCCAGCCTGGAGGAATTTGGCTTATTTCAGTAAAGGGAAAATATGAGGCATACATAGTGCACCCAGGAGTAAGGTAGTGTTTGGCAGAAGGCCTAGGGAGTCTGATGGAGTCAATCAGGTAAAAGAGAGAATTATATGTGAACAAACCCCAGTCTGAGACTGTCAACAGTGTTCTCTGAGGATTGGAAAAAAACAGCTGGTGCCACAGAGGAACGTGGTGATGACCCACCTGTGGACCTACTGGGAGTCACACAGTCAAGGCCAGTTTGGTGGCAGAGGTGCCCAAGTCACACCCTGAGAGGGAATTGGCTGTGGATGGTGGTGGAAGGAAAGAATAGCTCTTTCTCTTTCCTTACCTCCAAGGGGATCACATCAGTTTGGGAGATCTTGAGGTCCCACAAGTAACCATACTGAGTAGCAACCTTGAGAACAATGTGCCCATGTGGTGGGTGACCTATTCAGGGTGAGAGCTGACACTTTCTCCTCCCCTGGTATGGATCAAATTTGAGGGTGAAGGAGAGAGTATTTGCCTGACTCAGGAGCAGATTTACTCCTCAAATAGAGACATCTTGCCCTGTGAGTCATACTTGTCTCTAAAACTTTGAGGTTTTTAAAAAAATAACTGATTGTCTAGGCCCCTGAGAAGTTAAGTGACTCTCTTAGGGTCACATAGCCACCACATGTGTTAGAGACAGAATTCAAACCCAGGCTCTCTTCACTCTGAAGTTAGTTCTCTCTTCACTAAGCCCTGCTGCCTCTGGTATTGACATATTTGAGTGTGGATAATGAGGAATGCTTTCTTTCTCAACCAATAAGGATTTTTTTTTGCATACCAGTCTTCCTAAAAGAGTCAGAGTTAATAAACATTTATTAAATGCCTACTATGGGCTAGTCACTGTGCTAAGCCCTGGGAATGAATACAAAGGAAGTCCCTGTGAGAGGCCTGAACGACTATGCAGTGCTGGATGACACAGCATGTTGAGGAAGCCCAGATGAGGCCTAGTCAACATGGCAGCAAGTAGATCCACCAACCACAAGGGCCACTCCCACACCTATCACTGCAGGGCTGGGGTCTGACAGAGCTGGGTAAGAGATGAATGCAGGGCCCTCGGCAGTGGCAGCAGCTACTCCTGGGACTACCAACCTACAGTTTGGAAATTTAAAAAGCACCTACCTGAACTTCCAGGGACCAGGATGGCAGAGTGAACCCCAGCTGCTCCAAATCACACCCCCCCCCCGAAAACACAGAAATTATTGCCCTAGAGCAAAATTTTAAACAGTAAAGGCTTGGGAAACCTAGAGGAAGGGTGTGGCTAGGCCCTGCCTTAAAATGGGTAAAAAACAGACTGCTAAGACAAAGACTTAGAATCCTATTATTGTGAAAGGTAGGAGCCAAATTCAGAGGGAGACAGTGCTGACTCCACACCCACAGCTAAAACCTCAACAGAGAATATGAACTGGTCTCAAGCACAGAAAGCATTCATAGATGAGCTCAAAAAGAACTTTGAAAACCAAATTAGAGAGGTAGAAGATAAAATGAATAATTATTTTAAAATCAAAATTGTGAAATTAGAAAAACATTACAATGAAGAAAACAGCTCCTTAAAAAGAAAAATGTGTGAAATGGAAAAAAATATATGGAAAAGGAGCTACAAAAACTTGAGGAAAATAATTTGCTAAAAATTAGAATCAACCAAATTGAAACTAATGACTCTATGAGGCACCAAGAATCAGTCAAACAAAACATCAAGAATGAAAAATTAGAAAAAGAGGTAACATATGTCAATGGAAAAATAACTGACCTGGAAAACAGATCCAGGAGAGATAACCTGGGAATTATTGGTCTACTGGAAAATCATGATAAAAAATGAGCCTGGACAACATCTTCAAAGAGCTCATCAAGGAAAACTGCCCTGAGATCCTAGAACCAGAGGGTAAAATAGAAATAGAGAGAATCCACAGGACACCTCCTGAAAGAGATCCTATATTGAAAAGTCCATGAAATGTGGCAGCCAAATTCCAGAACTATCTGGTAAAGAAGAAATTACTACAAGCAGGGAGAAAGAAACAATTCAAATATTGTGGAACCACAGTGAGGATCACACAGAATCTGGCAGCTTCTACATTGAAAGATCGGAGGAACTGGAATGTGATTTTTTGCAAGGCAAAAGAGCTCAGGTTACAACCAAGGATCACCTAACCAGCAAAACTGAGCATAATCTTCCAGACAAGGAGATGGTCATTCAGTGATATAATGGACTTCCAGACCTTCTTGATGAAAAAGCCAGAACTCAATGGAAAATTCAACCTCCAATTACAAGACTCAAGAAAGACATAGAAAGGTAAATAGGGAAAACACACACACACACACACACACACACACACACACACACAAGCACATAACTTGTTATTTAGTAAGAGCAAACTGTTTACATCCCTATATGGGAAGCTGATACCTGTTAATATTGAGAACTCTATACTTATGGCAACATCTAAAAGGGATATAGATAAATAGAGGGTGTGGATATAAATTACACAAAATGATGATAAAAAACCTTATTAAGGGATGCAAAGGGACTGCAAAGGAAGAAGAGGAAAGAATGAAACAGAAAAGGGTAAATTATGCCACACAAGAGGCATAAAAACATTATAATAGAGGGAAAAAAGGGAGGGAGATGAACATTATATGAGCTTTTCCCTCATTGGTTCTGGTGGAAGGAGGGAATAACATAATCAGTTAAGTATAGGATTCTATTGAGAAGAGACACAAAACATCATAATAGAGGGAAAGAGGGGAGGGAGAGGAGCTTTACATGAGATCTATTCTCATCAATTTTGGTTCAAGGAAGAAATAACATACTGCAGGCAGTAGGAGGTAGGAAGGGCTAACAAGGGGGGTGGAGTTTGGTTAGAAGGGAAGGAAAAAGTAGTAAGGGGAAAAAAGTAATAAAGGTAGAAAAAGGGATGGGGACTGATAAGGAGGGAATATGGAGGGAGGAGGTGGTCAAAGGGAGGGAAGGGAAGGAAGAAGGGGAATATAAAAGCATAAACAGGGGAAGGAATAGGATGGAGGGAAAGATACAGATAGTAATCATAACTGTGAATGTGAATTGGATGAATACTCCCATAAAACAGAGGCAGATAGAAGATTGGATTAAAACCAGAATCCTATAATATGCTGTTTACAAGAAATACATTTGAAACAGGGGGATACACAAAGAGTAAAGGTAAAAGGCTGGAGGAAAATAAATCATGCCTCAGCAAAAGTAAAAAAAAGCAGGGGTAGAAATCCTTATCTCATACAAAACAAAACCAAAAAAAGATCTAATTAAAAGAGATAAGGGAGGAAACTATGTCCTGCTAAAAGGCACCATCAAAAATGAAGCAACATCATTACTAAACATTTATGCACCAAGCATTACAGAATCCGAGCTCCTAAAGGAGAAGTTAAGGGAGTTAGAGGAAGAAATAGATAGCAAAACTATACTAGTTGGGGACTTCAATCTCCCCCTCTCTGAACTTGATAAATCTAACCTCAAAATAAACAAGAAAGAAGTTAAGAAGGTAAATAGAATCTTATAGAAGATAGATATGGTAGACCCCTGGAGAAAATTGAATGGGGATAAAAGAAATATACCTTTTTTTCAGTGGTACATGGCACATACACAAAAATTGACCATGTACCTTAGTACAAGGCATAAAAACCCCACAATTCAGTGCAGAAAGGCAGAAATATTAAATGCATCCTTCTGAGATCATACACACTAAATAGAGTATCTCACCCTACAGGAGAGTAGGGGGGAAGGGGATGAGAGGGGGGATGATGGAGAGGAGGACAGGTTTGGGGGAGGGATGTTGGAAGCACAAACTTTTGAAAAGGGAAAGGGTCAAAGTACAGAATAGAACAAATGGGAGGCTGGATAGGATGGAGGAAATATAGTCAGTCTTTCATAATATATTCACTATAGAAATGTTTTGCATAGCTAAACATGTACAACCTATATTGAATTGCTTATCTTTCCAGTGAGGGTGGGTGATGATGGATGAAGGGAAAGAATCTGGAATTGAAAGTTTTAAAATCAAATGTTCATATATATATATATATATATATATATATATATATATATATATATATATATATATATATAAATTATTTTTTACCTGCATCTGGGAAATAAGATATACAGGTACTGGGACATAGACATCCATCTTACCCTACTGGAAAGTCGTAGGGGGATGGGGGAAGATATAGGAGAGAACAGATTGGGGGAGTGGGTATACAATGGGATCAGTGTTTTGGGGTGGTGGGTGGGGGAACGATGAGGAGAAAATCTGTAACTCAAAATCTTGTGGAAATGAATGATGTAAACTAAAAATAAACATAAAATTTAATTTAAAAAAATGAAAAGTTTGAATCTACCTCCAATGAAGAAGAAATTAACACAATAATTAGGAATTATTTTGCCCAGTTGTATGCACATGAATTTGACAATCTTAGTGAAATGGATGAGTATTTACAAAAATATAAGTTGCCCAGACTAACTGAAGAACAAGTAAACTACTTAAATAACCCTATCTCAGAAAAAGAAATTGAACAAGCCATCAGTGAAGTCCCTAGGAACAAATCTCCAGGGCTAGATGGCTTTTTCTAGTGAATTCTACCAAACATTGACTCCAATACTTTACAAAGTATTTGGGAAAATTGGAGAAGACAGAGTCCTACCAAATTCTTTTTATGACACAAATGTGGTACTGATCCCTAAATTGGGAAGAGACAAAATAGAGAAAGAAAATTACAAACCAATTTCCCTTATGAATATAGATGCAAAAATTCTAAATAAAATATTAGCAAAAATACTACAGCAACTCATCATGAGAATAATATACTTTGATCAGGTAGGATTTATTCCAGGAATGCAAGGGTGTTTCAATATCAGGAAAACTATCAGTATAATTGATCACATCAACAACGAAACTAGCAGAAACCATATGATTATGGCTTTTGACAAAATACAACACCCATTCCTACTAAAAAATACTAGAAAGTATAGGAATAAATGGAGTCTTCCTTAAAATATAAGTAGTTTCTAACTAAAACCATCAGGAAGTATCATATGTAATGGGGATAAGCTAGAGGCATTTCCAATAAGATCAGGGGTGAAACAAGGATGTCCACTATCACCCCTCTTATTCAATTTGGTACTAGAAATGTTAGCAGTAGCAATAAGAGAAGAAAAAGAAATTGAAGGAGTCAAATTAGGCAATGAAGAGACTAAGCTATCACTCTGCAGATGATATGATGATATACTTAGAGAATCCTAGAGAATCAAGTAAAAAACTACTTGAGACAATAAACAAATTTGGCAAAGTTGCAGGATATAAAATAAACCCACATAAATCCTCGGCATTCCTATATATCTCTAATAAAACCCAAAAGGAAGAGATAGAAAGAGAAATACCATTTAAAGTTACTGTAGACTTTATAAAATATTTGAGAATCTACCTGCCAAAAAAAATCCAGTACTTATATGAACACAATTACAAAACACTTTTCACACAAATAAAGTCAAATCTAAATAATTGGAAAAAACATCCATTGCTCATGGCTGGGTTGAGCTAATATAATAAAAACAACAATTTTACCTTAATTAAACTACATATTTAGTGCCATACCAATCAATCTACCAAAAAATTTACTTTGTAGAGCTAGAAAAAAATAGTAACAAAATTCATTTGGAAAAACAAAAGATCCAGAATATCAAGGCAATTAATGAAAAGAAGTGCTAGGGAAGGTGGCCTAGCCACACCAGATTTTAATCTGTATTATAAAATAGCAGTCATCAAAACTACTTGGTACTGGCTGAGGAATAGAGTAGTGGATGTAATGGAAATGCAGATTTGAAGATCTTCCCTGCCCCTAGGCCCTTTGACTGGCTTAAGTGACTCTGAGAACCTTCTTTAATTTGAAAATATACTCTGCCCCCTAATAGACTGAATGTGGTCACATGGATCCTGTGATGGGAGGCTTGGTTTTCAGGATTGCCCACACCTTGATGCTGTGTGATTGGGCAGTGGGTCAAGAAGGTTGTTACATTCTTTGAGCCAGAAGGCTACATAAACCCTGATGGGAGGCTTTACTTTGGGGCTCACTTTGAGAAGTGTTGTGTGATTTGACCAGATGAGACTCTGGGCAGATGTTGAGAGCCCCCTGGCTTTGAAAACCCAGATGTTGATGCTTCCCTCTCTGGTAACTGTGATTTGGTATTGATAATGGTTGGACAGTTTGGAAGCCTGTCTGTTTGATCTGTTTTATACTCTGAAATTCGGGGTGCTGACCTTTTCCCCCTGAACTAGGTAAATGATATATGTTTGTTTGATTAAAGTAAGCTTGTTAACTGATTTTTTGAGTTGCTTTCCTTTACAAAAGCAGATCTAAGAACCTGTGTTGGCAGCCACTCTGGGGATGCTGGGGTGCTTGCTGCTACAGTGGATCAATGGAATAGATTGGGTACATGAGACAGCAGCCAATGACTATAGTAATCTATTGTTTGATGAACCCCAAAGACCCCAGTATTTGGGATAAGAATGCACTATTTGACAAAACCTGCTGGGAAAACTGGAACATAGTATGACAGAAATTGGACATAGTCGGGGCGGCTAGATGGCACAGTGTGTAGGGCCTGGCCCTGGAGTCAGAAGGACCTGAGTTCAGATCAGGCCTCAGACACTTAACACACACAAACAAAAGCCTAGCTGTGTGACCTTGGGCAAGTTACTTAATCCCAATTGCCCTCAAAAAAAAAAAAGAAAGAAATTGGGCATTGTTGGGGCCCTTTAAGACTCTACCTGAGCTTTGAGAACCCACAGAAAACTCAGGCAAATGATAGAGCAACTCAGGCTAGTGTTGGAGGCACCTGAGGGTGTATTCTGCCCCATGATTTTGGGGTATTGAGTATGCTCTGCTAACAGGGGAGCACTCCCCTGACACGAGAAGCCTGCTACTGCTGGGGCACATGGGAGAACAGTCGGGGGAGGGGAAAGGAGCTAAATCGAGGGAGGCAAGGTGAAAGGAGGAGGAAGGAGAGAAGAGTGGATTGTGAATGAGAAAGAGATTAAATGGCAAGATATATCACATCTTGGTCTCAGGACTCGGTTTGTCAATTCAGGAGGATCAGGCTCCCTCGAGGGGGTTGTAGAGGCAACCTGGGTCATAGGGGCGACAGGAATTGTGGAAGGCAATTGGAGTGCCATAGAGGCGGCTGGAGAGGTGAGTTTTACTTCAGCCCTGTAAGGTGGGCCCTAACAGGACATAGTCCAACATCTAACACTATAAACCAAAATAAAGTTGAAATGGGTGCATGATCTAGGTATAAAGGCTGATACTGGAAGCAATCTGGGAGAGCAAGGGATAGTTTCCCTGTCAGATCTGTGGAGAGGGGAAGACTTCATGATGAAACAAGAGTTAGAGAGCATTATAAAATGCAAAATGGATAATTTTTATTACATTAAGTTGAAAGGCTTCTGTACAAATTAAGCCAATGTTACCAAGATTAAGAGGGAAGTGGAAAACTGGGAAAAAAAAATTTTATAACCAGTGTCTCTGATAAAGGACTCATTTCTAAAACATACAGAGAATTGAGTCAAATTTATAAGAACATAATCCACTCCTAAATTGATAAATGGTCGAAGGATATGAACAGGCAGTTCTCAGAAGATGAAATTAAATATAAGCATATGAAAAAATGTTCTAAATCACTATTGATTAGAGAAATACAAATCAAAACAACTCTGAGGTACCACATCTCACTGGCCAGATTGACTAAGATGACAAAACAGGAAAATGATAAATGCTGGAGAGGATGTGGAAAAATTGGAACACTAATGGTGATGGTGGAGTTGTGAACTTATCCAACCATTCTGGGGAGCAATCTGGAACTATGCCCAAAGGGCTATAAATAAGTGCATTCCCTTTAACCCATCAATACCACTTCTAGGGCTATATGCCAAAGAGATCAGAGAATTGGGAAGAAAACCCATATGTTCAAAAATATTTATAGTGGCTCTCTTTGTGGTGGCAAAGAATTGTAAATCAAGGAGATGCCCATCAATTGGGAAATGGCTGAACAAGTTGTGGTATATGAATATAATAGAATAATATTGTGCTATAAGAAATGAGGAGCAGATGGACTTCATAATAACCTGGAGAGACTTATATAAACTGATGCTGAGTGAGAAGAGCTGAACCAGGACAAATCTGTACACAATCACAGACACAACGTATGTGTGATGACTGACTTCAATAGACTGGGCTCCTCTCAGCAATGTAAGGTTAAAAGGACAACTCCAAAAGACTCATGTTGGAAAGAGATATCCACATCCAGAGAAAGAGCTGTGGAGAACGAATGCAGATTTAAACAAACTACTTGCTCTGTTTCTTTTTCCTGTTTTGTTTCCTCTTTCCCATTGATCATTCCATCAGTTATAATCATTCTTTACAATCTGACTGATGTTTAATGTAAAGATATTTTTAGATCTTATAATCGAGTGCATGCTGCCATGATGGGGTGGGGAAGAGAAGGAGGGGAAATAAATTTGAAACTCAAGAGACTGTGGAACTGAATATTGTAAACTAAAAGTAAATAAACAAATCAATTTTTAAAAAGTCCCTGCCCTCAAGATGCTCACAGTCTGGATATGATGGTCATGGAGAGGGTGGGAAGTAATCTGAGGAAGTGTGAGTGCTGGAGTTTATTCCATCTTGCAGAACGGTGATTTTCTGGAGATGATGAAGTCTAGGAAAGCAGCCAGGTGGGAGGTGATGAGAATTTTCAGGGGCTATGCTTAAAAAGTGGAGGTTATAGAAAGAGCTTGCCAATGTCTGTCCTCTGTCTCTTTCAATCAGAAGGAGGGAGGGAGGCCCGGGGCAGGGGGCTTCATAGAAGAGTGGAAACTTGAAAAACAGTGGAGGGGGTAGCTGGGTGGTGCAGTGGCTAGAACACTGAATCTGGAGTTAGGAGGATCTGAGTTCAAATCTAGCCTCAGACATTTGACACTTGCTAGCTATGTGACCCTGGGCAAGTCACTTAACCCTGATTGCCTCAGAAAGAAATCAACAACAATAATAGCAAGGAAAAAAACAGTGGGAAAAGCAAGGTGCTGAAAGCCAGCTTTACTGCTATGATTAGGAGAAGAAAACCTACCTATTAGATCTATTGAGGGAAACTGAAATGGGGCTGGAGAAGCTACTGTTAGGAGTGTTTGAAACAAACTTTTTAAAAATGATAAGTTGCCATAGGTTACAAAATATTTACAAAGGGAAAATAACTTTATTCTTTTTAAGCAGAAATGGTGCCAGGGAGAGATGGTGGTGAACTGCAGAGGCAGCTGAAGGGCCTGAGAAATACAAATGTTCATTCCTAGGGCAAGAGAAGATAAGACAAGCTGGCACCTGCCTCCATGGAGAGTGTCTGCCTGAAGCAGGACACCTTGTCCCAGGAGGGGGAGCTTGTCATAGATGCTGCAGATGGGGTTGGGGATGCTGCTGCCAAGCTGGCTTCTCCTTCTTTAGTTTTTAGGGAAGGATAAGAGAGAAAAGAGCAATAGGAGGGTTTTCTTCATCTTGCTGAGGAAACAGGGAGAAAGTGGCTGTAAAGCCATCAGGAGCTTTCCAGAGCAAGGAGATGTCTTGGTCTCTCTCCCCGATAAAGCCTCCAATCTTATCCAGCCTCCATCAGTAAGAAAAGCAATTCTAGGGTTGCATCACCACCCTGGGGAGCCCCCTGGCTGCAGCTTGGGTACAGTCAATCACCACCCCAATGTTTCTTGGTTTATGTCTCTAAATCCTGCTTCAAGTGGCATTTTCTTTTAAAGGTAACATGCCAAGTTAGATAGTGCTTCCTCAGTAGACTTGGGAACAAAGAAGGCAGATTTCAAGCCGAAAGGGCCATCAGAGGCCGTTCTGCTACAGAGTAAGACTCTGAAGCCACGAGGTTAAGGATTCACATCTAGTGAGCTTCTGAGGTGGGATTTGAACCAGGGTCTTGCTGGCTTCCAGCCAAACATGCTGTCTGTTATACAGTGTGGTCCCTAGTCATTCTCATTTCATAATGAACTTGACGAGGTTTAGAAAAAGCCCAATGGGGGGCAGAGCCAAGATGGCAGAGTAGAAATAGGACTTCCGCATGGCTCTGGCTTCCACCTCCTCCAATACAGGTAAAAAATGACTCTAAACAAACTTGAGAGCTACAGAACCTACAAAGTGACAAATCTCCCACTGAAGGGAGCCTGCCAGGGTGCCAGGAAGGGTTCATTGCGGCATGCTGGGAGCTGAGCACAGTCTTGCTGAAGCCTCAGTTTTAGCCCCTGGGACACCCTGACCAGTAGCTGCTGGAGCAGATGTCAGGAGAGTAAATCACCAGCACCTGTAGTGTTTTCCAGACTTCTCAATCCACAAATGAAAAACACAAAGTAAAAGGTCACTGTGGAACTTTGTTGGAAAAGGGGGAGCATAATCTGGCTGCTACCCCCAGGGTGAGAAGCAACAGAGGTGTGGTGGCTGCAGCCACTGCCATGTGGCTGCTTCTGGAGCTCCTGGCCTGCAGATTGTAGGGGGACCAAGCCTCCATTTAGAAGGTAATCGATCTTGCTTTGACCTGCTTGGATCTGGATCGAAATCTTGGGTGGTGGTCCTGGGGTGTGTGACCAGTGAGCCAGAGCATGTGGGTGTTGTAGAGAACACCCATCTAATATCTCTGGCAGCTGCAAAAACCCCAGAAATTTGGGACATAGCGCTCTCCATTCTGGAAGCAGAGTTCTACCATGGCAAGGAGCTCAAAAGTGAAGTAATTGTCTGCCAATATGAGCAAGCAGAGGAAGCACAAGCAAACCATTTTTGGGGACAAAATCCTTTTTTGGGGACAAAAAGGAACAAGGCATGGAGCAGGAGGAAGACAGCAAAGTCAGAACTCCTACACCAAAAGCCTCTAAGAAAAATATGAACTGGGGTGGCTAGGTGGCACAATGAGTAGAGCGCTGGCCCTGGAGTCAGAAGGACCTGAGTTTGGATCTGGCCTCAGACACTTAAAACGCACAAAGAAACAAACAAAAAAACCTAGCTATGTGACCTTGGGCAAGTTACTTAACCCCAATTGCCCTCCAAAAAGCAAAAAAAAAAAAAAAAAAGATTAAAAAAAAAAGAAAAAATATGAACTGATTACAGGCCATGGAGAAGCTCAAGAATAAGAGAAGTGGAAGAAAAATTGGAAAAAGAAATGAGAATGATGCAGGAAAATCATGAAAAGTGATTCAACAGCCTACTAAAGGAGACCCAAAAATACACTGAAGAAAATAACTCCTTAAAAAAATAGACTAACTCAATGGCAAAAGACGCCCAAAAACCCAATTAGGAGAAGAATGCCTTAAAAAGCTGAATTTGCCAGATGGAAAAGGAATTTCAAAAACTTACTGAAGAGAATAACTCCTTCAAAATTATATTACAACAATTGGAAGCTAATAACTTTATGAGAAATCAAGATACTATAAAACAGATCCAAACAAATGAAAAAAAAAGGCAATGTGAAATATCTCATTGGAAAAACCACTGACCTGGAAAATAGATCCAGGAGAGATAATTTAAAAATTGTTGGTTTCCCTGAAAGCCATAATCAAAAAAAGAGCCTAGACACCATTTTCAAGAAATTATCAAGCAAAATACCCCTGATATTCTAGAACCAGAGGGCAAAATAGAAATGGAAAGAATTTACTAATTGTCTCTTGTAAAAGATTCCCCGAAAGAAAACACCTAGGAATATCATAGCCAAATTCCAGAGTTCCCAGGTTAAGGAGAAAATACTGCAAGCAGTCAGGAAGAAACAATTTGAGTGTTGTGGAAACCCAATCAGGATAACACAAGACCTAGCAGCTTTTACCTTAAGGGATCAATGGGCTTGGAATATGAGATTCCAGAAGTCAAAGGAGCTAGGACTAATACCAAGAATCACCTACCCAGCAAAACTGAGTATAATGCTACAGGGAAAAATATGGTCATTCAATGAAACAGAGGACTTTCAAACATTCTTGAAGAAAAACCTGAGCTGAACAGAAAATCTGACTTTCAAATACAAGAAGCAAGAGAAGCATGAGAAGGTAAACAGGAAAAAAGAAATCATAAGAAACTTCTTAAAGTAGAGCTATTTACATTCCTACATAGAATAAGGATAATTGTAACTTATAAGACCTTTCTCAGTATGAGGATAGCTGAAGGGAATATATATGTGTGCATGTAAATATATGTATATGTATAGGAGAATGTGTGTGTATATAAATATATATGTGTGTGGGCATTTGTATGTTCATGTATACATAGACAGAGGGCACAGGATAAGTTGAATATGAATCGATGCTATTTAAAAAATAAAATTAAGAGGTGAGGAAGGAATTTATTGGAAGAAGAAGAAATGGAGAAATAGAACAGGGTAAATTATCTCATGTAAAAGAGGCAAGTGAAAACTGTTACAATGGAGGGCAAGAGTAGGAAGGTGAAAGGGAATGGGACAATCTGATTCTCATTGAATTTGGCCAAAGGAGGGAATAACATACACACTCAATTGGGTATCTTACCCTACAGGAAAATAGGGGTGTAGGGGACAAGAGGGGAGGGATAGATGTGAGGGCAGAATGGGGGAGAGCGTAGTTATAAGCAAACATTTTTGAAGGGAGATGTGGTGGAGGGGCAGGATGGGATGGAGGGAAGTGTAGTTGGTCTTCACAATATAACTGCTATGGAATGATGTGGGTAACTACACATGTACAATCTATATTGAATTGCTTGTCTTCCCAGTTGGGGTGGGTGAGGAGAGAAGAAGGGGAAAAAAGATTTGGAACTCAAAGTTTTAAAAACAAATGTTTCAATTTTTTTTTTTTTTTGCATGCAACTTGGAAATAGGATATACAGGTACTGGAGCATAGGGATCCATCTTACCCTACTAGATAGGGGGTAATGGGGAAAGATATAAGAGAGAACATATTGGGGGAAGGGGTATTCAGTAGGCTTGCTGTTTTGGGGTGGGGGTAGGGGCAAGACAGGGAGAGAAAAATTGTAACTCAAAATGTGGAGATGAATGTTGAAAACTAAAAATAAATACATTTTAAAAAGAAAAAAAAAGAAAAAGCCCAATGGACTCCACAGTCATCTCTGGAACTAGAGAAAGAGCAGAAAGGCCAGGCTTTTTAGCTCAACAGAGCCCCTGGTGTTCAATGGTCTGAATTACACAAACAAGGACCAGTGGTCGCAAAGAAACAAAAAAACCTTTCTAAAGCATCAGCAGTTTATCCATTCGGATATTGTGGGTAGGTGAGGATGCAGTGCACAGATTGCAAGGCCTGGAGTCAGGAAGACTCCTCCTCCCCAGTTTAGACTTGGCCTCAGACACTTAGGAGCTGTGTGACCCTGGACAAGTCACTTCACTGTTTGCCTCAGTGTTCTCATCTGTATAATGAGCTGGGGAAGGAAATGGCAAAACCACTCTCCAGTAACTCTGCCAAGAAAGCCCCCCAAGGGGACACGAAGAGTTAGCATGACTGAGCGGCAACAAGGAGAAAGCATTCATTATCTGATAAGTCTGAGCTAGAAATCTTCATAGCTCAAACACGAAGCCTCCACTTCTCCTCTCTTGGCTTGCTTTTCTCAGCAATAGACTGAGAAGTAGAATTTTTTTCCTGGTTTCTATAGAGCTGAGGATGCTTTGGGTACTTAGGTGGGCCTGTGGTTGAATCAGTCAGGTCAGCCAGGTGAGGGAAAGCATTCCCACAGGCCAGGCCTTGGGTTAAGCACTGGGAGTACAAACACAGGTAAGCAGAAAGATGGCTCCTGGCCTCAAGGGGCCTCCACGGCAATGGGAGAGTTTAGCCAGGCACATAAACATAAGCTGGAAAGGAACAGAGGAGGTGCCTACTTAGAGGTGGAGAAGTCGTCTGCAGAGTTGGGGGGTTGAGCTGGCTCAAGTACTTCTTCAAAAGGTGGTTGGGGGAGGAACCCCCCTCCTCCGTTGGTGGAGCTCACAGGGGTGAAAGTGTTGGTATTCATGCCAAGGATGTTGACTCTGGACCCAGCCTTCCCCAACTCTGTCACAAGGGGCCCATCCACCCTGCTGGAGCTTGGAGCCTGTATTCCTGGCTCTCCCAATGTGACTGGCCCATCTTTTTCTGGCTGCACATTTTTCTGATGACATCCTCTAGGCCTTTCCTCCTGTCTGATTCCTCGTCTGTTGGGTAAGAGGTACCAAGACCTGAATTTGGTGGGGTGTGAGTTGGAGGAAGGAGGTGGATGAAGATCTGGGGGTGGGAGAAGCCCCAGAACTCACATGATGTGCTGATGGCCATGTCTGCCTCAGCAGCAGCTACACCCCAGCTCCCAACTTTCTTGTAAACCACGGGGTGTGTGAAAGAGCTGTGTCATGCTTGGCACCAGCCATTCCACCTCTCACCATGTCAGGCTTTTGTCTTGAACCTTTTTTTTTGAACACCCTTTTTTTTCCTTGTCAGCTTCATTATCACTGGACAGAAAGTATCACAGGCATATAGCAGGTAGGAAATCAACAAGCACCCACCTGCTCTGACAGATGGACCGCCCTCACCAGCAGAGTGGAGTCCTCTTTTCTTTGGGATGGGCTTTCCCTGGGTTCCTCTTACTAGCCTGCCTGCCTTCCTTCCTTCCTTCCTTCCTTCCTTCCTTCCTTCCTTCCTTCCTTCCTTCCTTCCCTCCTTCCTTCCCCAGAAGTTCCTCTTCCTAGCCCTTGACTAAGGAGGATCATGATTGAGGACCATGAACTCCATTTCAAGTATTGATGCCAGGTAGCTTCTGTTCTGGGTAACCTTCCATAGTGGACAGAGCTGGACTTGAGGCCAGTTAGACCTGGCTCCAAGGTCCCTCTCAGACCCCTCCAGGCTGTGGGACCCTGGGGCAAATCTCTAGGCATTTCTCCAAGTGGCAGAAAAGCCAACGATTTGTGGAGAGAGTTTTTCACACAGAAATTCCTGATACCTGGAAGATCACAGGTCCTGTTCTTGTCCCAGAGGGCATGGCAGCAGGCAGAGCTCTGGACCTGCAGTCACAAGACCCAAGTTCACATCACTTGTCCTCTGCCTGCCTCAGTTTCCTCCACTAATGGGGCTAATAATAGTATCTATCTCACAGGATCGTTGTGAGGATGAGATGAGTTAATATTTGTGCTTAATAAATGCGTGTCACTCCTCTATGCCCCCCCCCCCATATCCACTCTAATAAAGTCTCATTGGCTGGGTACCAGATGCGGTGCTAGCAGACAGAAAGGAGTCCGTGGTCTCTGCCCACAGGGCCTATTGGGAGACAAAACAGCCAACCCCACCTCATACAAAGGAAGTACCCCCCTTTCCTCTAGCCAATGAATGTCTTTTTTTTTCTTTTTTGGAGGGGGGAAGGTGGGGCATTTGGAGTTAAGTGACTTGCCCAACGTCACACGGCTAGTTTTTGTGTTGTGTCTGAGGTCGGATTTGAACTGAGGTCCTCCTGCCTCCCAGGCCCGGTGCTCTATTCACTCTGCCACCTAGCGGCCCCTAATGAACGTCTTCTTACTGTGAGGAGGAGATCTCCCCCCACCCCCTGAATCTCAAGGTAGCCATTTAGGTCTTAGGCAGAGACCTGTGACCTAAGCAGGCTCCGCACGCACACCCCCCCCCCCCCCAAAGTGGGCATCCTCTACAAAAACGTGGGTGCTCTCTGCTTTGTCAGCACGACCACACCAGAAAAAGAAAGAAAAGAAAAAGACAGGCGTGGCGGGGTGCGGGGGGGAGAGAAAGGGAGAAGACAACTCCATTTCCACAGGCTCCCCCAGAAGCTGCCACCAAGGCCGGCCTGCCCGGCAGATGTTGGGCACAGCTCTGCTCCCTGGCCCGGCTCGCAGGAGCCTGGGGAATATTGTCTTTCTCACAAATCTCATCCAGGCAGGCGTGTGGCTCCTTGGGCCGGCTTATCAGCTCCAACCAGAGCCTGCCACACTGGCACTCCCCTTCATAGCCCGAGAGGAAAATAAATTGTACCCGAGCAGTTAATAAGAAAGAATCACTGTGAGTGAGATGCACGACACTCTGAGCTGGTGGGGGGATAGGATGGGGATGAGGAGGGGGAGGGCGGCTGTCTTGCCTCAACACGGATCTGTCCGCCTCCGCCTCCCCCACCCCAGCATGGGTGCTTTTGCCTGGAGCGGCAGTGGAGGTTTGAGGATGTGCCTTTCACAGTTGTCTGTCTGGGCTCCGACATCTTCATGCCTGTGTTCATCCCAGGGCACGCTTCCGTCAGGCAGGTTTGAAGGCATACCATTCTAATATGTTTGAATGCCCAGAGAAGGAGTGTTTGGGAAAGAGGAGGAATGGTTGACTTGGCTGTGGGGCCATGGAGCCGGGATGATGCCCGTGGAGCATCACCCCCCAAAGCTCCAAATGAGATGGTCTGCAGGGGCAGGGGAGGAAGCTCTGTTTCTTCTGGGTCCCTCTTGGGTGCACATTTGGCAAAGTGGACCCAGGAGAACCTGGGTCAACTGGTCAAGAGGCCAGGGAGGTGACCATTGGCCGCAGGGAAGAGGGGGAATGGCCCGAGGGGATCCAGAGCTTGGCTACTCCCTCTCAGGGCTTGCCTTTAAAATTGCATCTGCATGACCTCAGAGCATCTAGGGGAGCCGATGTTAAGCACTTATTAAGCCCCTCCCCTGTGCCTGGTGTGTGGCACTGTGGATAGAAAGCCAGCCTAAGAGTCAGGCAGGCAGTCTGGGGTTCAAGTCCTGCCTTTGACACATGCTAGCTGTAAGAAGCTGGGGAAGTCACCAAGGCTCTCAGGGGCCCCGGCCACTCTCAAAGACCATAACTTACAGACTGGTGGCTGATGTGCTCTGGTAGATGGAGTTTCCTTAGCTGGGACTCCCTTAGACTAATGGAATCAGGTCCCATCTAAAGAGGATGTGCTGGCAGCACTGGGCTAGGCACTGAGGGCACAGACAAAACCTGTAAAATGGGAATGTTGACCTGCATGACCGATCTGGCTCTGAGCTTGTGACCTGTGGGCAGCCGCTGGAGGGCTGTCTAAGAGCCAGCTCTCATGTGGAGAAGGCCAGACAGCTTGCCAAGTATCAGGATTAGGGAGGGGTCCCACGAATTTTCCATCGTCTGTAATTCAAGCTGACAATTCTCTAACAGATCAAATTCACACGGATTGAGATGAATGTTTCCAAAAGAAAATGATTACCCAGCATGCCCGAGTGACTTAGGGAATTCCTCATCAAAACAGCAAATGAGCAGCAGCATTATTTTTTTCCTTTTAATTAATCTGCGACGTGTTCTGTGTCGGAAGAGACGGCTCAGCATGAAGAGGGGGCTGAATCCAGACGGCGCTTGCCTCAGAAGCTGAGGACGAAACGGGGTATTTGACAGCAGACTGCCTCGTGCCGGGCAGTGGCGGCTCTGCAGGTAAATGGGAGAGGTTGTTTTCTCAAAGGAAAGAGCTGATCATCCTCCCAAACGGGGTTATGATAAGGAGCCCCAGCCCATCTGGCGGGTGCCCTCAGGGACTGAGAGGAAATCGTGAGTCAGGGTGGTGACTTTTCGGCATCCAGACCCTTTTCGGCAACCACAGCCCAGGAGGCTTTAGGGTCAATACGAGCATGGGGGGGAGGTTCGGGGAGAGGCGTGGTGGTGGTGGGTGGTGCTGCCCAGGGCGGAGGGCACAGGAGAAATGAAGCCCCAGAAGCTGAGGGCGGAATTCAGTGTCAGGAGTCTGGGAAACCAGGTCAGGACGAGCATTCCGAGCTGCCCCTTGAGGACAGAATGGGTCTGCCCAGGGCTTCTTGTGGCAGCTGGGCTGTGCCCTATGGCTTCATAAAGGGCAGAGAAGGCAGCACCGTAGATGCCTGCAGGATCCTTCCACCGGATCTCCTCAGGGCCTGTCTGGTCACAGCAGCCAGGAATGTAGTAATAGAGTGCCATAGTACAATAAGGCCGGCATTGTTGGATCGTCAAAGGATTCCCTAGGGACATTACCCCTGGGTTAGAGATGCAGAAACAGGCTCCCGAGGGGAGTTCAAAGCAGGGTGTCTGCTCTCCCCAGGTTCTGCACTCTGAGTCACCCCAAGCTGCCCTGAGCATTTTAGGGTGTCAAATCTTCCCTCACAAAATCCATAAGCACTCTTGACCCTATTCTCACCCCTACTTTCTAAGGGAGGACCAAGCTCTAGAGGTGAAATGATTTGCTCAGGACCACACACAGGAAGGGGATTCAAGCCCAGGTTTCCTGTACCACCTCCCTCTCACTCCAGCTGCTGGCTGCCCCTGTCATTTTCTGTCAGAGGGGGCCAAAATGGCCTCCCCTTGGTCCTCTGCCTTGATTCCATGCAGAGATCTGGTTTTATCTTCTGGTCCAGTTGAAATGCTGCTTCTGAATCTTCCTAAAAAGGCAGGACAAAGAACTCAGCAGAGAAACATGGTTTATATGGAGAGTAAAGATGAAAACCCAAAGCCCCTTAACTGATGGTATCTCAGTGACTCCATCTTGGGGACCCTCTTTGAAACCGTCAGCTGGGAAATCCAGCTGTGCGCACCTGTGTGCAACCTGGCACTGCTTCCCTTGTACCTCTGGGCGTCTTTGCTGGACAGTGCTTCACATCTGGCCTTGTTGAATCTTCAGGTGGGAAGAGTTTTATGGCCCAGCAACTGAAATCCAGTCCCTCCTGGGATTTTTGCCCACCTGAACTGGAGAACATGTAAGGAAAAACTAAGGCAGAATCAGTCACCATCTGCAATCCTGGGCTGTCCTTGGCTTATAGATGTGGAAGTGGAAGGAACTAGTTACTCCAAAACCCAAATTTTACAGATGGGTAAACTGAGACCCAGGGGTAACTAACTTGAGAAAGGCTGCAGAGGGTCAGGGTTAGGACTCAGGTCCCCTGATTCTAGTCATCGCTCTTCCATTGTATCATACAGCCTCTCTGGCTAACAATACTGGAAGTGCCACCTTAGCCAGGGTCCATGCAAGGCTCCTACCCACCCATGTGGCTGACCTCTGGGGGAAGGAAGGGAGTGGGAGGGAGTGAGCAAGGGAACACTGACTTCTGTCTCCTACCCCCAAGGTCTTGTTTTTACCCACCCAGCTCCCCCTAGTCCCTACTTCTTCCCGTATGGTTATTCCCGTTGCATTCTTAAGTCTCCTACCTTAATTCATATCCCAGACTTTGTGCCCCTATAAGCCGGCCTCTCCCTGAGACTCAAAGGTCATTACCAGTGACTTGGGATGGGGGAGGCTTCCTTCTATTGTCTCTGATGGTGAATGGTGGAGAATCTCCCCTTGGATTGTCAAAGCTACATGAGGCTGTGGTGTGGGGAAAGGAAAGAGAGGGAGGGGCATCTGGGCATTTCATGTTGATCTTTCAGGTACATTTTCCATTTTCCCACAGAAATATTGTTCTACAAAATTAGCCATGTGATCTTGGGCAAGTCACTTAACCACAATTGCCCTCCAAAAAGCAAGAAAAAAAAATATCGTTCTACAGTCAGGTAGGCTGTAGAAGACTAGCAATGATATTCTTCCCCTACAGTCATCCCTCCAAAGTGATGCCTCATTGGGTGGCCTTGGTCACTCAGGGTGATGCTGATGAGGATTCATGGAGGGGCCAAGTGGACCATGTACCTGCTGTCCAACCACCAGCCTGTCCAAGTGTGGCACTGGAAGGAGGAGGTGTGGATGGGTTGAGATCAGCACCGGCAGAAGGACGCAGTGATGAAATTCACTGAATTACTACAGTAACACTATTCTCAGAGTCCCTTCCTCCAAGGCTCAGCTCAGCGCCCCCTTAAAGTCTTCCCCAAATCCCCCCTTGAATGACACCTCACCCCAGCCTGATAATATTCTCCTCCTCCAGTTCCTGGTATTCTCTTATCTCTGTCCATGCTCCAACCCCCCCACCCAAGTATAATCAGAAAGTGGATTGGTTTTGTGTTTGAATCCCCCAGGCTCAGTCCAGGGCTCTACCCAGAATAAATGGTTAATAAATGTTGAATTGATTTTCTCCATGGGGCTGACAGTCCCAAACTAGCCCATTCTATCTGATTGTGTATGTGAAATGTCATCTGCCATCAATGTTCTGATATTTATCGTAGCATTGGAGATTTAGAAATAGATAGTATCTCAAAGGTCATGGGGTCCAGTTCCTGCCTTTTACAGTCCAGAAACCTGAGTTCCTGAGACCCTGCCAGCTTTCACAGATGCAGGAAATATCCAAACCAATATCTGAACCCAGACCCTCTGCTGCCCACCCTGCCTCTTAAGGACAAGGACTGGTGATTTTCCTTTTGGTCTAGTGGGAAAGGAACTGGATTTGGAGTCACAGATGCTGGGTACAGACCCTAGCTCTGTTACTATCTCTCACTTCCCTTCTCTGGGACAGTTTCCTCATCTATAAAATGGAGGGGCTGATATAGATAATCTATAAGGACCCTCCAGCTCTAAACATCTATGGCCTATGTCCTGCCTCTCTCCACCAAACCAGGTCATGGCTTCTCTATCCCTTTGGCTAACTTAATGACTTTCAAGTTATTTTTGTAGCCAAAAAGTCATTTAATGACAGCTGACCAGCCCTAGAGATTGTCACAAGGACAATTCTGGAAGGATGGTTCTTGTGACATTCCAAGCCAGACAAGATGGTGACAAAGGTTCCTTCCAGGCTGGTTGTTCTGTGAATCCAGGACAAAAGCTAAAGGATAAAGATGTGTATAAATATTGAGAGAGTGGCCTAGTGTTGAAAGTGTGGTCATACAGTTAGTGATTAAGTTAGAAAAGGCCAAAAAAAGCCAAGGGGAGGAAAACCATGGAATAATCATGAAGACAGCCATGGAACCTCTTCCTTTCTTTGCTTGAATGGAATTGGATGCTGCAGGCTGAGCCTTTTGGAGAGACGCTTGCAGCTGACGTTCGGAGGAAGATTTATGGGTTTTGCGCATTGCTTCTCTGCCTTGGGATTGGGAGACGTGGGGTGATTATTAAGTACGTTTCTCTTGGTATTAAGCAGGTATTTCTTCTCTTGCCGCTTGGTTCTACTCTGTGTTTGCCTACCCTTCACGGTCTTGATTTGATATGTAGCTACACTTCCATTTGGAGCAGACCGTATGGCTCCTTGAGTGTCCCAGGAACTTGTTACTGGCAGAGCCAAGACCAGAGCTGGGGCATGAAAGCCAGATATAATTGTGTCATTGCTAAAGCATGGAAATGAGACAGAGAACTATCCCATATGGAGAACGTCCAAGAGGAGACTGAGAAAGCAGTGGAGGTGTGTGTGTGTGTGTGTGTGTGTGTGTGGTGTGTGTGTGTTGTTGTTGTTGTTGTTGTGTCAGATGGCTTCTCTCACCACCCCTCTATCCATCATGGTTCTGCATCTTTTTCCTTGCATTCTATCATATACACTGCAGTCACTTCAGTTAGGGCATCAACATTGTCACATGTACCTTGCATTCTGAAGTACCAGCTGGCATCATGGGCAGGGCACCTCCTTGGAGCCAGAAGGACTTGAATTTGAATCCTGCTGCAGATATGTATTAGCTGGGGAACCCTGGGTAATTCACTGAACCTTTCATCCTCAGTTTCCACATCTGTGAAATGAGGAAGACGTGAGCATGTGCCTCCCAGAGTTACTGTGAGGATCAGATGAAATAATGCGGCTGGCGCCTTCTGGTGCAACATGAATGAATGTCATCTTTTTCTATCAATCACCCCATTATTACTATTTATGGGCTCAGGATTGCTGCATGCAGCTCTAATCTGTTTAGCAAAAACTAGGTACATTATGTAAAGTGGAATAGTTCCCTGTTTCTGTCTCATAGTCTAATTTATGCATGTTTAAAATGTATGTTTACAGAAGTCCTACTGTATCTGATGTAATTTTTAAGTACTGTATTTTGTTTTTAATTAGGAAAGAATATAATCAATATGCCTTCTGAAGATCTGTGGTCTCAGTCAGTTTCTCTTAATGATTTCCCCAGTCACTGACAGCCAGAGAGACACTTCTGGGACAGTTCCTTCTCAGGACACTTGCGGGGGTTGGGGGGGGGGGCGGCGGAGGGGTCTATGAGGCTAAGTTGAGGAGGAAGGAGGTAACAAGAGGGAGAGAGAGAATAAAAGATGGAGGACAGGACTTGCACAGCCCTAGCCACATGTGTGGCAAAGCATCAGTAATTGTGGACAGACACCCTGTGGGGAAGAAGTTACCTTGTAACTAAGGAAAGTTGCTGATTTAGTAACCATGAAAGACCTGGGCTGAGTCTTGCCCAGTCCTCTGCAGCACCTTTTAGGAAGGATGCTGAGGAGCCCAGAGGAGTCCTGGGGGGCCTGGAGATCCTGCCACACAAAGGCTTACAGAAGGAGCCTGGAATAAAGAAGATTTTGGGTGACTTGACAGGTCTTTTCAGGTGCTTGAAGGCCTGCCATTTGGAGGAGGGCTTAAGCTTGTTCTGCATGGCCCCCAAGGACCAGGGGCAATGGGAAGAATTTGCCAAGGAGCAGTTTTAGGTTGGACATCAGGAAAAGTTCCAAACAGAGCTGCTCCCAAGTGGAATGGGCATCTTCGGGAGGTGGGTGAGCCCTTGTCTTTGAAAGTCTCCAAGAAAAATCTGGGTGGCAGCTTGTCAAGGATGTTTTGGAAGGGATCCTTGTTTCCCTTCATATGAGAAGAGATCATCTCCAACAACCCACAAGTCCCTAGATCCATGGTCGGAGCTTCTTTGACATGGCCTCCATATCTAGATTGTTGGGCTTCCTTCAGCTGCTGTACAGTATAGACACGCCTTCTCTAGGTATAGGCATCCCGACATGGGTGACTACTTGGGCTGCTCTCTGATCTTGTCAGGATAGCCACTCTCTGCACAGATGCAGAACCCTTGCCAGGCATGTCTATGAATCCATAAAGGGTCCCCTCAGTGCCCTGGGCCCTTCTTCTGTCTCTTGGGCCTCTAAGGGATCCCAATGTTGCCCTCAGGGCACTGGTTCACTTCCTTCTCAGGTCGCTCACCCCCTGCCTACTGTCAACTTCGAACCCCTTCTCAAGGCCAAATCCTGTTGTCTGAGGCTGCCTATGTCAACCCACCCCACTTGGCTTTTTTCATTGCCTTTGGGTTACTTATAATTTTGATTTGTCTGAGATCACAATGTTCTGTGATTTGCAGCTATAGAGAATCTCCAGGAGAATATTGGTGTTAAAAATTAATGACATACGTATACATTTTGAAAATGAAATGCTAAGAACTCTTGCTAACTCAGCTGGATATTATGATTCAGGGCCAGATTCCTCACAAAGGGGCAGCTTGTCTATAAGCATGGGGCTTGTTTCTAGAGGCTGGTGATCTCTGTGCCTTGATCCTATTCAGGGCAGCTGCACAGGGAACTAATGGCTTCTCTGCTGCTCTGGGTTATATCAGAGAGTGTAGGAGGAGGATGAGGGCTGGGTACCCACTCACACATGGGGCTCTGTGGCATGAACACCTTGGAGGTGGGGGTACGAAGGTCTGCAAGACACTGCTTCTCTGCTGCTCACTGACTGTGACCTTGGGTAGGTGATTGGGCTTCCAGGAGTTGGTTTGCTTGTTTGTGCAATGGAGGTGGCAGGATTTACAAATGGAAGGGACTGATAATCTAGCCCAATGGGGAAAACTGAGAACAAGTGACTTGTCCAAAGACACACAATGCTAAGTGCTGGCATTTTGTGATTTCTGAAAGCCAAGGTTTCCAGGCCTCTGACACAGATTCCCTCAAGGAAGTGGGTAAGAACTCAAAAGGGTCACTAGAGAGACCACTGCCCTTGTTGTCACTTCTGAGCCTTGGGTAAAGCCTAGCAACTTGGGGGAGGCCAGAGGAGCACAAGCACACACTCACATCTGGCTCTCCAAGTCTTCCTCCTGCCCACAAAGGCAGCATACAGGATGAGGGGCTGTCATGTATTCACTCATCATGCAGGCATGGGAGTCATTCAACCCTCCTGGGTTCTGAGGAAAGAAGAGCAAAGAATGGTGCCCACCCCAAATCAGCCAGGCATGATACACTGGTGGGAGCGATGATGTGCACATGGGGAAGCCAAACACAAAATACATGCAAAGGAAAGATGGAGTCATTTCAGGGGAGGCAAAGGGCACTGCCAAGCAGGGAGACGAGCAAAGGCCTCTGATCAAAGTTGGGATTTTTGCTGCATCTGGAAGGCAAGAGGGCACTTCAAGCATGGGGCACAGCCTCTGAAAAGGTGTGGAGGTGGGAAATAAAGTGTGCCACTTGAGGAGCCTTGAGAGTACCAATGAAGCTGGATCTTTGGTGCAGGGTAAAGTATGGGAAGACTGGGAAGGTCACCAGAAGCCAGGTGGTAAAGGGCTTCCTGCACCAAAGATAGAACCTATTATACTTGATCCTGGAACCAATAATACATCACTGCGTTTTGCTGAGTAGAGGGGATGATACGGAGAGATGTACTTTAAGAAAATTACCTTGGCAGCTGAGTGGAGGGCAGATCAAAGTGGGGAGAAACTAAGGCAGGGAGTCCAAAGTAGGAGACCATTTCAGTGGTCTCAAGGAAGAGGCAATGGGGGCCTGGATATATGAATCAAGAAATGGGATCTCTATGATGGGGAGGTAGGGATGACAAGGTTTTGCAAGGAGAAAGGCCCCTTCTTGAGACAGGAGCAGGGGAGGAAATGGGGGGTGGGATATTGGGGGGATGTGGGGAGAAGTTCTCAGGAACTTGTTTTCATGTTTTTAATGAGTTGAGGGTCTCTGCTGAGAGTGTGACAAAAAGGGGTGCTGAGGGACATGAGGAGTGAGAAGGTTGACAATAGCTCTGCAGAGAGTAGGAGAGGGAATCATCACAGAGAATGGTTGTCTTGTGGCAGGAAGGGCCCAGCTGAGATCAGAGGGTACCCTTGGGATTTTTTGGGTAGGAAAATGACCTGGTCATCACTAAAATTGCATTGTCTGTCCTTTGAACTGCTCTTTCTTCTGATTGCATGTCTGAACTCAGCAATTTGAGCTGCGGCACGTACATACCTCCCATACATCACACCCCTGGTGGATAGCATGGGCCTTTGTGAACCACCTCAGGAGTTTTGCCAAGCAAGACTGGGGAGCTGGGCTGTTGGGCAGTGGCCTCTTTCCTACAGGCACCAGAATTCCTGTTGTAGCTTCCTGGGTAAGGCCAGACACAGCAAGGAGCTGGGGGAAGAGAAAGAAGGCAAGATTCAGTCTTTGTATTTAAGGAACTAATCATCAGAGGAAACAGGAATCAAAACAAAAAAATCTAAATGGCAATAGGATGATTAAATAGACAAAGCAAACCTTCCTGAGAGCTCAGCTCCAAGACCCTGGGTTCCAGGGGAAGGGCTGGGGATGTGTGCTGCTGGAGGAACAGAGATGAAGGCAGGGTGGCCTGGTGGGAGGAGTTGTGAGGGCATCCAGGTGGCAAGGATGCCCTGAGCAGAAGTGTCCCTGCTTCCTGCACACTTGGCTTGGCTTGGGAGGCCTGGCTGCTTTTGGATCACCTTCAGGGGAGCCACCTTCTTCTTGACTCTTAGGACACCTGATGCTGATCCTTACAGCCAAGGGGGTGGAGAGGCTTCCACAATGGGAGACCTGGTGTTTCTATTCTGAAGCCTGAGCCATTTGTGCTGGACCAGACCAGATGGCCAGGTGGAGGATGAGGCAGCTCCTGAACAAGTGTCCTTGCTGAAGAGGAAAAGAAAGTCAGCACAGCTTCCATAGTTCCTGGTATAACAAAAGTTCATTCCCAGACATTTCTCAAGCTTTGTTGCTCTTCATACAAGGACCTCACCCACTGTCAAATCCAACCCCATCATTTTACTGAATCCTGCCTTATTCTGGAATCTGGCTCTGAGCTATCAGCTAGCTTATTCAGGGATCTTGGGAAATTCATTTGGCCTTAGCCAAGCGAGGAGAGATGTGTTTGGGCACCATTTTGGAGGAAGACTATTCATAAGTGAGATGCATCACTGCTGAAATGATGTCCTTGGGAGGAGGCTTGGTGAAGCTAGAAGCCACTGAGGCCAGGTCAGTTTTGGAGTGGTCCCTATGGTTTGGGGAGGGGGATTTTTTTAGGGTGACCCACAGGATTTGGGCCAGAGTCCTGTTTAGATTGCCCTGAAGATGATCAGGTCCTAGCACCTTCCCTGAACTTGGCTTACAGGGGTGGGTGTGACATCTCTCAGTGATAATAACAGTAGGTCCTGGTACTTCCATAGTGCTCAGCATGTCCTCTCTGGGCTCAAGAACACCTGGGTTCCACCTCTGAGACATCTCCCATACCTCTTTATTATTAGAACCCTAACCTGCTATCTTCCCTGAGAACACCAGAACCTTTATCTGATCCTGGTCCTTTTTCTGACTGTGGGACAAGGCCCAGCTGGTTCTGAGAAAGTCTGTCCCAATGTGGTCAAGCTCTCCTTTAAAGGTCAGTCCCAAAGATAACAGTGGAGACCTTGTGTGGAGGGTGGGCAGTAAGGATTCGGACAAGGAGAACACAGAACTTCCCTGGGCCTATCCAGGGCTTTTACTGCAATAGTTCAGTGCTGATTCTTATAGTAACTCTGAGCTACCTACCACATCTTGTAGTAACTACTACCATTTTTTTTTAAAGCAATTGGGGTTAAGTAACTTGCTCAAGGTTACAGGGCTAGTCATTATTTATGTGTGGGTGCTCATTTTCTGAGGCCGGATTTGATCTCGGGTCATCCCAACTCCGAGGCCAGCGCTCTTACTCACTGAGCCACCTAGCCGCCCCTTTAGGGCAATTGGGGTTAAGTAACTTGCCCAAGGTTACACGGCTAGGTTTTTGTTTGTGCGGATTAAGTGTCGGAGGCCGGCTCCGAACTCAGGTCCTTCTGATTCCAGGGCCGGCGCTCTATTCACTGCGCCACCTAGCCGCCCCCATTTTTAAGATGAGGAGATGGGTACCTAAGGAATAAATACTGGAGGCAGGATTCAAACTCAGGTACCCCCTGACACCAAGCCTTATGATTCCACCACCTTGCCTCCCAGGCCAATGTAGATTCATCTTGGAGTCAATCTAAATGTAGGGAATCCCCTGTAGGTGGAAGCCAGGGGGTCTCTGAAGACAAAGGCAAAGAGTCAGCCCAGCAAAGGAGACTTAACTGCCATCACATACATGAAGGTGAATGGCCTTGAGAAGAGAACAGGATTCAGAAAATACCAGCTTAGCTCTCCCAAGATACCTAGAGCAGAGCAAGTGCCCAGGAGCCTTTTCAGGGAAGGGCAAGAAGGCAGACTGATGGAAAGAAGCAGGGAGTGAGGCAGGCCATAGAAGCATCCCTCATGTGGAGATTCCATCCCAGGAGGAGGCAGAGGACCAGCCATGACCCAGGATGGCAAGCAACGAGAGCTTGAGTACCTTCCAAAGGTACTCAGAGCAGCTGGACTGACCTCCACTTATGGTAGGGCCTTTGGGGGTGTAGGAGAAGCTAACGGTCTGAGAGGCAGAAGAGTCCAACTAGGGAGTAGGGCAGCAGCAGCTATGGTCAATGGCCCTAATGGGGGAATCTGGCCTCTTCTCTGAGGCTGCTGGGGGGCAGTAGACAAAAAAGGGGGACCATGAGCTGGAGGTAGAGTGGTGTATTATAGTAGGGGGGAGAGAGGGAGAGAGGGAAAAGGATAAAGAAGGAAGAGGGAGAGAGACAGAGAGAGAAAGAAGGAACAGATGAGAGAGAGAGAGAGAGAGAGAGAGAGAGAGAGAGAGAGAGAGAGAGAGAGAGAGAGAGAGTATGCCCCTGGTACCCTTGGTGCCCCTGCTTAGTGCTGCTGTCAGCAGCTGCTACCCCCCCTGCCTCACAGATCACTACTAGGATTACCTAGTTCTGAGGAAACTTTCAGAGAAATTCTTTCTCCCACTGGTGTATGAAACAGGAAAGACAAGCTTCGAGTGTTGCCCTGGTGGGTCTGAACTCTGCCATGGCCCAAGGGACCATGTTTTTAGCCACGTTCAACACTGACCCGTTCAGCACAGAAATGGTTGCCCTAACGAGACAACTAGTTTCCATAAAATTTAAGAATAGATCTCCCGACAGATAATGAAGAATATTATTCAAATTGTCAAATAAACAGTGCATCATCCTTTTAAAAGTTCATCATTGATTGACTCTATTTTCTAGAGCTGAATGTGGTCAGATGAGCCCGGAACATGAAGAAATGAAGACGAGTCCCCTCTAAACAATGTTTGGGTAGGATTTAGTCCTGCTGCTTTGGGTAAATGGTAGGATAATCTCCTTGCCACCGGGATTCCTAGACCTGGATTGTGAAGGGGAAGAATCGAATCCCCAAACACATCAGAAAACCTGTGACTCTATTACTGATATTATAGAAACATGAATGACTTTCTCTCCATGTAAGGTTGCCAAGGGTGGGGGATGTCATGACATCTGCCCACGGGGAGGGGCCCTGCCCTTGGCCCCTTGGCCTGCAGACTGGAGGTCCTCCCTGAGAATTTCCTTTTGAAGCCCTGGGCAATGGCGATTTGGGGCTTATATTATGTCAGTAAATTTTCCTGGTGAGTTATAAAGTAGAAGCAGCAGGAATAGCTATTTTAATGAGTTTTCGTTTGTTCTGAAAGTTTGTTTGTATCAAGGTGATAATGCGATTAGCTGAGTTGGGAAATGAGAAATCTCACCCAGAGCACCTGAAAGTGACTTTCTCCTCAGGAAGCTGGGGTGGCTAGCCGATTCTGTCAAACACTATAATAGCAGCACAAATTGTCCCTGTCAGAGAACAAACCCTCACCTCAGCCATCCCAGAAAGCCAGCACCTCCCCAAGTGGGACAGCGGAGCTTAGCATCCTTCCTTTACAGATGAGGGAAGAAAGACCAAACGGGCTTGGGTGCAACCAACCCCCCCATCAACTGTCCTTGCCCGCAGGGGGATGGAGAAGTCCATCCTTCACTCAAAGGGCGTCTTCCCTGGGGTCCAAGCATGGAACCGTGTGATCCATGGGTGGCCAGGTGCTGACAGTATCCTGGGACTTACCCTGGGAAAGACTTCTCAGTGGTTTGAAGGCGCCTTTATTAAATGGCTCTTGGGTGTCAGACGTTGTGAAGACAAACATGGCAAGGTGTGTATGTGTGTGTGTGTGTGTGTGTGTGTGTGTGTCTGGCCATGGGGTAGGGGGATGGAATTTTGTGGGTGGGGAGTATCGAGAAAGTAAGTGTGGATGGATAGGAGTCTGTGAAGGAAGGAAAGGGTAAGGCATGAAGGTAGGGCTTTAGAAGCCCAGTACTTGGTCCTGGAGCCGATAGGGGGCCACCGAGCTTACTGAGCCAACCTGAGCTGGGCAGGTGAGGGAAGATGACCTGGAGTGGCTGTGTCAGAGGAGAAGAGCGCATGCGTACAAGAGGATGGGGACCTTCGGCAAAAGGCCGGAGCAGCAGGATTTGGCAGTAAAATAGCTGCGCGGGGTGAGTGTGAGGGTGGCGGCCGATGTCCCTGAGGTTGTGGTCCTCGTTGAGCAGGAAGATGGCGGAAGTAGGGACAGGCTTGGGGATCGGGAATTTGGACTAAGGCTTGGATTGCAGCAGATTTACAGAGGCCACAGGCCTGAGATGACATACGGCAACCTAACGATTCAAAAAGATGTAGCGTTGGGACCAGTCGAACGGGATGAGATGGAAGAAGACAAAGTCTCGAACTCAGGTGGAAGAGGTCATCTTTAGGACCACGCAGTGGGGGAGGCAGGGCTTGTCCAGGATCATCTGATGTAGATCCAGGGGTGTTCGTGGGTCTCAAGCTCATTAGGGGCTCGAGGTGACTCAGTGACACCGGACAATATAACAAAAATGATCTTAGTCTGCGTTCAGAGGGCGAGGCAGCCCAGAGGAAGGAGGCGAGGGGCTGCGGAGGCCACTTCTGGTCATTTCTAGATACCGGCTTAGAGAGGGCACGGATAAATGAGAGTGGCCAGGATGCTTAGGTGAAGAATTTGGGAGTGGTTAATCTGGAGAATCTGTGACTTGGGAGAGGGGCTGGAGGAAGCAAACACCACCAGCCCAACCCAGTAGACCTTCTCTGACTACCAGACCTCTGGAGTATGAAAACTAAACCAAGGGTTGAGCCTGCCCTCCAGGAGCTTACATTTTACTGGCTGCCTGGTAAAGCATCCCTGCTAAAGCCATCTGCGGATTTCAGTGGAATGCAAGTTCAAGGTGAATCAATTCCCCCAACCAAAAACCCAAAATAGCAGAGTCAGTGGTGGGCAGCACCGAGCCAAAGAGTATCTGGGGAGGTGAGAGTGTCCTCTGCCTATCAGACCCCACCCACAGTGCTCTGGAGGAGAGACACAGGGAGGGGCAAGTTTGTGCTGAGTCAGCCCAAGTGACACAGTGACTTCCAGTCTGCTGAGCCATCCCCTTGACCCTCGTGGTACCTGCTGCTCTTTGTTCAAGAACTTTCATCTCATCCCCAGTGGGAGTGGAACTGAGACTCAATGGCCCATTCCCTTTTGGAAAAGTGTGTCCCTCAGGATGGGCTGCTAGGTGGTGCAGTGAATAGAGTACAAGACCTGGAGTCAGGAAGACTCTTCCAGGGTTCAAATCAGGCCTCAGACTCTTACTAGTGGTGTGACCCTGGGCAAGTCACTTCACCCTGTTTGCCTCAGTGTTCTCATCTGTAAAATGAGAAAGAGAAGGAAATGGCAAAACCACTCCAGTATCTGCCAAGAAAATCCCAAATGGGGTCATGAAGAGTTGGACATGACTGAACAACAGCAACAAAAATCTATTGTGATTGTCTTGCTTTTATTGCAAAGCTGTCTATAAAAGCAGCAGGCGGCTTGAAATTGTTGCCAGGACGAATTCAACACCTTGTTGCCTTGAAATTGCTTAATAAACTCCTTTTAATTTTCTCTGCCCGAGTTTGCTTCATTACTGAGGACAAAGGCCCAAACAAAGCCTCTTTTTAAAAGGAGTCAGCTGAGGGACATGAGAGAAGAGAAGACCGAAGGTGTTGGAGCTGTGGGTGCCTTGGAAGGGCTGTTCTGTGGAAGAACAATGAGCTTTGTTCTGTCTGGTCCCTCGAGCTAGACCTGCAAAGAAAGGGAAATTGAGACTTGGTGTGAGTGAGAAAGACCTTCCTAACCAGGAGAATGGTGCCCAAGTGGAATGGGAGACCTTAGGCCCCTACCAAGAGGGTCTCAAGGAGAGGCAGGGTCATCCTGGCTGAGACATGGCCAAGGGGATTGCTTGTTGGACTAGATGGCCTATGTAACTGAGGTCCTGGGATTCGGCCAGGGACCAGCAAGCTTGGGTTTTTGTTTTGGTCAAGCATAAAGAGCCTACCATGTGTCAGACTGCACCTCCTGTGTGAGGTGCTGTGAATACAGTGACAAAAGTGCAGCCATGCCCACCCTCCAGGAGCTTATTACACTTGGGTGATCCAATAAGGACACGAGTGATTTGAGGAGGAAGAAAAACACGATTAAAAAAAAAAAAGCCTACCCCGACATATTCTGACACCGGCCTTATCTTGATGTCATCTTCCCGTGGTCCTGGGCACTTCCCCAGCCTTCTCAGCCCTTTCCTGGGGGTGGAATCAAAGGTCTGAAGGCTTCCCCCCCTTCCCTCCCTCTCCTAGTCAGGCAGCCGCCTCTTTCTGGGAGGCTTGCTTCAAAGCATCTTATCCAGAGTACTCATTTTCTTGTTCAAGGCTGTTTGCAAACGGAATAATCACTGTTAATTTTCCTGCTATTCCTCGTTGACAATAAACCCTCTTTGTAATCAGTGTTTGCGCCTCCCAGAGCCCGCTCAGAAGATGGTGCTGCCTTATGGGGTCTGGGGGACTGGAGGGGGGGTCCTGCTCTTAAAGCTATTATCTTTTTTCTTTCAAGTGAGACATCAAAGGAGCTTCATACAAATAACAAAGCAAATTTGGGTCAAATTTCACATGAAAAGAATCAAAACAACATTATGTATTATCTTTTTTATTCCCAGGGAAAATAAAAACAGTCCTGGAACATCTGAGTGTGACAGTCTAGCCTGGCCACTCCTCCTTCCTCTTTTCTCCTCTCCCTCTCCTCCCTTCCCCTCCCCCACTTCTCCCCCTTCCCCAAATGGGCTCCAAGGCCCCTAAGCTCCAGGTTATGAGTTTCTACTCATATTGATGCACAAGGATTTATTAGGATCTGGGCTTCCTGGCTTTGGAACAGGGAGAAATCTCAGTTTTTATCAATTGTTCTTTTCTCCCTCTTTCAATAAATGAATGGAGCTTAAATATAATAGCTCCTAACTTCATGGGAGCCTTAGATGAAGCTTATGAAAATGATGTAACTGAATTCTAGCAGAGAGAGGAGAATCCCGGATTCTCATCTTGCTCAGAGGCTTCCTGATTTCTCCAGCCAAAAGATGGCGGCACTTTGCATGCTGGCCCATGCTGATGAGGCTTGCTGTATGTGGATGAGACACAGGGGCCTCTGGTCCAAGTCTGAGAAAAGTGGGCTTTATGGAAGCTTGACTTTCTGTTAAAATTTTCCAGGGGCCCCTGGGTCTGGCCTCTGAATGCTGCTTTGTTTGGTGACAGGGCTGGGTCAGAGGATGTTGACTTGTAGCAGACTTTACAGGTCATCTTGGTCAGCCCCTTAATTTTATTGATGAAAATTAAGCTAATTCAACGTCCATAGAGAAGAAGGGACTTGTCCAAGGCAGCTGGTGGTACAGTGGATAGAAGGCTGGGTCTGGAGTCAGGAGGACCAGAGTTCAAATGTGTTCTTGGACACTTCCTCACTGGGGGACCCCAGGGCACATCATTTCCCCTCTGTTAGCCTCAGTTTCCTCATCCGTAAAATGGGCTGGAGAAGGAAATGACAAACCACATCAGTTTCTCTACTAAGAAACCCTGCATGGGGTTATAAGGAATCAGACATGGCTCAAAAATGACTGAACAGCTTACTTTCATGCAGTCTAAGACTTTAGTCTGTCTTGGGTCATGGATCTAGAGCAGAGGAGGTCTTGGTGACTATCTGGTCCAACTCCCTCATTTGACAGATGAGGAAATGGAGGCCCAGGGAGGTTAGGTGACTTGCCTCCTGACTAGAGTCCGTGTTCTCTCTACCTTATTCCACATAGTCCTTGCTGACTCAATCTTTTCAAAGCCACACATCATGAGTTCCCTCTGCTCTGGTTCCCTGCTCCCTGACCCAGTCCTGCTTGTTCAGACCATTCCTAAAGTGGGGCACCCAGACCTGAACACAATCTTGCAGAGCTGGTCCAGCCAGGGCACAGGACAGTGGGGCTGTCACCTCCCTGGGTGTGGACATCTGCTGTGCTGTGCTCCCTTGTAGCATCCCACTGGCTTCTCTGGCTGCCACATCGTTTCTCTCTGGCCACTGCACTCCTCATCTTTCTGCAATGCCCAGCTTCTCCGCCAGCCTTTCAGTCTGCCTGATGTACACTGATCCTTCCAGGGCAGGGTCCCTCACTGGGGAGAGAGAAGAGAGATTAGATATGGTTCCTGCCCTTGAGGAAATGATAATGGAAAGGAAGAGACAAGGCAGATTAACATGTAATTAATTTAGATAGAAATGGTAATTAGATGAATGGATTGAGGAGGATGGAGACTAAAAATGGGTTTGTGGGTATGTTTATAATAGGAATTGGTTTGGGAAAAGAAGAAAAACAATTCGGGTCTAGAGTCTGAAAGCCAGTCCAAACTCAAGGTGGGGCTCCCTGCCCCAACCCAAAGTCAACTAATCCTGCCCTGCCACCACTGGCCCAGAGGTGGGGACCCGGCCCAAGTACTGGGACTGATTTGTATTTTAGGGGCCAGGATTTCTTGGAAAACGGGGCCTTGATCTCTGGCTTCACAGGGATTTGAGGGAGAGGCTTTCTTTAGGGGTACTTTGGCCTTAACCAAGTCCCCACTTGAGGGATGTGGAAAAGCAGAAAGGAAATCTCCAAGAGAAGGGAGGGTTTCTGCTGGAGTAGGGGATGGGTAACAAGGGACAGGAGCTGCAGGTGTGACTTTTCTCTCTTGGGTGTCACGAGGCATTGGGACCCTCATGGGAATGTGGGGGAAGCAGGTAAGAAAAGGCAAGCATATTAAGAAACCATGCCTGCGGGAAGATGTGGAGGGACCAAAGCATAATGGAGAACGTTTGGGGAAAGGCCAATGGAGGGAGAGATAGACGTGATGTTCTCATGGGAGTTCACTACGACCTACCTGGTCAGAAGGAAGAAATGGCTGAGGAGGCATTTGGGAAGTAGAGGACAGCCCCTGCTGGAGGCAGGGTAGAATTGCAATGAGTGGCTCCAGGCACCCAGAACCTCTTGAAGCTCTCTACCCAAATCCCAGGGGCTAGTGATTTGCCTTGCCTCATGATGCTGTCTTCCCTCAAAACCTGGGGGAACAAGGCAGGGACTTTAATTCTGTGTCTCCTCATAGGAAAGTAATAGAAAGAACACTGGCTGTAGTTTCTGAGGGCCTAGATTTGGATCATGCTTTGTGTGTGAGCTTGAGCAAGTCCCAGCTACAGTGGTGTATGGTATGGAGCTAGAGGAAGTCCTTCTGGCTCTAGATCAAGAGTGCCGTGATGCCACATTCAGCAAGGAGGGTCTGGGTTCTGGGCTAGAAGGGGCAAACTCAGGTGGGGGAGATTTTGTGATGGCTGGCCAGGCTCCCCACATCTGCAGACAGCAGATTGTCTCAGAGAGAAGAGAAGCCAGAGCCCATGAGGTAAGATTCCAGAGGAGAATGGAGGCCCAAATGGGAAATGTGTGATGAGGCCCCCAAGACAGAGGGGCTGAAGTGAGCTGGGTAGATGTGCAAGGCATTGACTGGCCAAGCGAGGCTTGAATGAGATCTGCACAGAAGATGGAAGCATCCTTGTGGAGAAAATGGGGCAGGTGTAGGAGACAAGAGTACAATGAGATAGATTTGGAATCGGTTGAATGGAACGGGCTGTGTAGGACTGAGCCCCTGGTTGGGTGTGAGCCCTCAGAGTTCCGAGCCTTTGTTAGAAATGGGACAAAAATAGCAACAAGGACAAACACACACATGAGCTGGGGATGACCAGGTGAAGAAGAGAATATTTGGGGGCTCCACAGCTTCAGCAGGCAAGAGGGCGGTCCTCAGGAAGAGACAACAGGCTTGCTCTGTGGAGTCCCAGAGAACAGAACTGTGAACAACAGAGCTTGAGAAGAAGGCGAACACAAGGAATTAGAGGCATCTCCAAAGGTCCGGGTCTAGGCATGGGCTGAGGGGTAGTGAGCCTTCTAGCAGAGTCTGGATCTCCTCCCCTTGGAAAATCACCGAGGGCCTCTCTTCAGGCCTCTCTGGGGACTAGATGGTCCTGGATGTCCCCTAACAACTAATTCTGAAATGAAACAGCTGAATGGGGGACAAATTACCTTCAGAGGTGACCAAGCCTTAAGAAACCACTGACATTGTCCATGGGGCAGAGGGTAAGTGGGTTACAATACTCTGAGATTTCAGGTTTGGAGGACAGTTGTAAGACTAGCTCTGTACAATGAGACATGGAGAGGAGACATTACAGAGAGTGATCTGAAAGCAGCCGGGTACTGGCGAAAGATAAGCCCGCACTTTTACCCAAAGGGCCCGAATTTGAATTCTGTCTTTGCCACTGATGACTTATGGGAACCTGGCCAAATGACTTCTTGCTCTGGGTCTCAGTTTCCTCATCTGTAAAACTGGATCAGTTCCAAGGTCTGCCCTCAAAAGTAATTCCTAGTCGTTGTGGCTGAGGCAAACCACCTTCTTGGCCATGTCTGACTATAAATCATACATCACTAGGGATTTTTTTTTTCTGAAGGAGCTTGATTTGACCATGAGAAGAACAGATGCAAGCCATGCAAGAATGAGTAACTGCAAAAGGAGCTTGGCTTGTTATCCTTTTAGGTATTTTGCCAAGAGCAAAAGGACAAGCCTCATGTTCTCTCAGTGACATTGGCCTTGGCTGCGGCTGAGCACAGGGGCACAGACACGCTCCTGGGGCTCCCTGCCCCTGTCCAGCTCTTTCCCAGCTCCAGGACTGCGGCTCCTCCGAATGGGGCAGGTTATCTCCTTGCTCTCCCTCCCATGCATAATTCATACAGCATGTAATTGCACGGGCACCATTTCCCCCTCATCTCCTGCGATTCTGTGCAACAGGGCTGCATTGCCAATTGCATTTCATAACTCCTTGTAAGGACACGTGGGCAGCAGCCATGTTTTCCATCATCTCACTGAGCCTAAGTCCCCAGTTGCACATTTCAAGTGGATGAGCCCTCTGATAATGAAGCATTGTGGAACAATATGCCACTGTCACAGAAAGATCTGCTTTGACTAGAGAACTGTCTGCCCATAAGATAGTAAATGTTCTTGAACTAAACAAGAGAGAAAGCCAAGTTGAGGATTTTTTCCCCTTGGGTATTATATTGGAAATACTTGAATCTTTTTGGGTTTCTTTAAAAACGTCCAAAAGCAGCTCTCATAGCCTTCCAATGAAAGCCCTTTATGAGACAATGGAGGCTGCTTCTGTTGTAATTGGGTTATTGATACCAATGGGAAGTCTCATGATGGACATTACCATCTTGACTTTTTTTTAATTCAAGGATGATGACATTTGAATTCCTGACAGTGACAGAATTGACATTTTCTGTTGTGAAATTGGAGTCCCTTTAGGGGGAAATATTGAATTCTTATTTTAGATATTATCATTATACTATCTGATATTTAAGTAAGGTGAAATATGTCTTCTCTGGCTTAAGCCCAAATGCTAATGCCCACCCAGACCAGCCAATGGGAAAATGGGAAGTTCAGTCACATTGACCATTTGGCATTATTGTTTTTTTTTTATTTTTATTTTTTAAAGCAATTGCAGTTAAGTAACTTGCTCAAGGTTACACAGCCAGTCATTATTTATGTGTGGGTGCTCATTTTCTGAACCGATCCCTAGTCCTCCCAACCCCCCGGGGTGCTCTTACTCACTGAGCCACCTAGCCACCCTGATTATTTGGCATTATACAGGGAAAAAAAATAAAACTGAACAACTTGAAATTAATTGTGTGTGTGTGTGTGTGTGTGTGTGTGTGTGTGTGTGTGTGTGTACTTGGAGTGACTCTGGCTGGAAACTGGCCTCTGTTTTCTCTGACCCTTGAGACTGTTAAGCTTTGGGGCATTCCTTCGTCCAGTCAATGAAGGGTGACTGTGAAGGCCCAATTATAGGAACCATGTTGGGGCTAGAAGGGGGAGAGATGTGAGGAACTTTTTGACTGGAAACTCCAGAAGAGCCTGAGAGCAGGTTTAGGCAACAGTAGAGACAGAGAAAGACAATGGAACTTCCTTATCAGGGTATTAGATCAGACTGTTATCTCCACATTGCCCCACACACTTTTATGTAGTGAAGTCTGGGTAAAGTCCCTCCCAGGGGAAGCCTTGAGAGGCTGAAGAAGAGGATGGAAGGTCAGTTCCTATAGTTCTCTGAAATCTCGCTCGTGGCTGGGGACCTGCATGGATGTGTAGGCACTGGGCTGGGGGCTACCCCAAGGCAACTCTAATTCCAGCCTCCAAGAAGTCGCCTCAGAGGTCCAGCTATGTTTGGGCGAACAAATCCCAAACTGAGGAGCTTATATCATCTCAGAATCACTAAATTGCCACCAAAGGCAGAAAATACCTGTCAGGTTAGATGTGGGTCCCCTGTGCTCAGGGAAAGAAACATAGAGCCTAAGAGACAGATCCAGATTTAGGCTTTTCTGCACAGCCCATGTCATCATTGTCACATGAGAGCAGCCACCAGACCTGCCTGGAAGGAGTGGGGGTGGGGAGAGCTGTCCCCTTTTTCCCCTCCCTCCTGGAAGTCTGGGGGACAGGCCACTTGACGGATGGTAAGGGAGAATGGAAGTTGTTTTACCTTTCATACCTACTGAGGGGGAGCTCTCCTGTTGTCATATAGTGCCACATTCCTGGGCTGCCATCCCTGAGACCAAGGGACTAGCCTGGACCTTGCTTTAGCATCCCAGTACACCAGTGGGGCTGCTGAGCTGTTCCAGATCTGTCCCTCAGCAGTGTTTTGGGGTTTGTGGATATGCCCTAGCACATAGGTATATACAAAATCTGCATTGGCCTGCTCAAGCATGTGCAAGTTTCTCTCTTTCAGCACCATTTGGATGGGTTCCTGACCCCTTTGTTGGTAGATTCTCTGGGGATCTGTCCCAGCTGCCTGGCCCCTGACCTTGGGGGAGGTGGGCAGCAGCAGCACTCCCAAAGCTTGGGGCTGGGGGAGATTACTGCTTGTTCAGTAATCTCTGAGTCTGATTACTGCCTCAGAGTCCTGTAGAGCTGGCCCCAAACTGAAGGTCATGGAGGCAAAGTCCGAGTGCGTCCTCAGAGTGACTGCTGAGGGAGAGGGAGGTACTGGCATGAAACCATTGGATGGGACCCTCAGAGAGGACCCCTGCTCATTTGATTTTAATTTTCAGGCACGAAAGGACAACAGCCAAGTCCTCCAGAGAAAAGGCTGCCTTTTGTTTCTGATAAATGACTCGGTGCTGGGCACGGAGGTGATTTTAGGAGGAGGGAATATTGACGAGGGCTGCAATGTCCATACTGCAATACCGCAGCACTAAAATTAATCTGTTACCATCTGTCTTTATTTGGCTAAACCCCTGGATCAGACGCCACAAATTATCTGTGAGAAGCGTCTCCTGCCGCTACTGCTGGCCGGCACTGTCTGCTGGTTTTATGGCTTGTCCAAGAGTGCTAATATTTCCTTGTGAAATGTGGATGAATCAGTTGGAAAATTATCTGCTTGTGGTTGACATCACAGGACAAACTCACCTGACATTCACAAACAAGCCTTTTCTTTCTTCTTGCAGGGTTGTTTGAGCTGCTCTGTACAAAGCCAGCCAGGTCCAGGTGTCAGGATCCTATAACCACGATTGCCCAGCCCCGAGCCCTCTGACAGAGTAGAGAGTTCTCACAGACCTTGCAGTAGAGATGCCCCTGACCAGGAATCATAGAGACAGCTTGAGACTGGCTGGGACTTCAAAGCCAGCTCTGTTCCTCAGTGCCTGTGGGACTTGGCTGAGTCTCTCCACCAAGATGGGGGGAAAATAGAGGGGACAACCTTGTTGTAAAGAGAAGGTGGCATCAGAGGCATGTTTTACCAGGTGTTGAAGACTCTGGGCACCAGCTGGCAGCCAGCTTGCTCCCTCCATGCTCCTCTCCCTGAGAACTCCCTGCAGTGTTGCTATATAGAACACGACGAGCTTCACAGACCACTTTGCCTGCCTATTACTCCATTAGTGGGCTGGAATCTCCTCGAAGGCAGGAACTGTCTTACTTTTGTATTTGTCCCCAGTGCCCTCCACAAAACCTGGTGCATATGACATGCTTTTGGAATTGGAAGTGGAATAGAAGACATGATGGCAGCCATGAGTGAATGGGAAGGAGGTGGGTGGGCAGCAGATGGCCAGCGGGAGTGTCAAAGCATGGCTTTTAGTGGGGTGCGTGGAGCCTCCGGGGCTGACTGGTGAGAGGTGCTGATGAGATCTGCCCGGGAGAAGAAGGCCACTATGGATCTTGTAGGATGTGCTGTGGAGCCAAGAGCGTACATTGAGACGATCACAACTCAGACCCATTAGAGCCTTTTGGCTGGTGGTTAAGCCAAGGAGAGGAGGAGAGCCAGGGGCCAGCTCCCAGGGCCAGGTCTTGCCTGCCCAGCTTCACCAATGACTTGTGATGGAGCCCCTTCTTGGAGCTTCCCCTGCGTCCTTGGTGGCCTCTGCTGTGACTTTGCTTTCAGTAGCTGTTTTGAGGAACACGTCAACTTATTTGTGCCCCACCCTAGGGTTCTAGACAGTGTGGGGTGCTGGAAAAAGCTCTGGGTCAGAAAGGAGGGGACCAGGGGGCAAATTCCAGCTCCACTGTTCTCTGCCTAGAAGTGCCAGCTCTGATTTGGTCTCCGACCTTCTTGGATACTTTTTTCTTACCTTTCTATTACTGTATGTTGAGGGATGATCAGTTTGATGGCCCCAGGGTTCACCCAAATGGCCAAATAGCGGTGCCTTGGATAGACCCCTGGAGTGGAGCCCGAGGACTGGGCTGGGCACCCAGTTCTGCTGTTTCTTCCTGTGTAAACATCTCTTTTCCCGAGCATCAGTTTCCATATCTGTGAAAAGAGAGGGTTGTGCCAAGACCTCCAAGGCATGTTCCCCTCAGTCTGGGAGCTGATGCATTTCTACATGAATTTGCTCTAGTCCACTTGACAAAGACAGCAGCAGCAGCAGCTGCTCATCCTGACATTAGCCCTTAGACAACTCAGCCCCATATTGAGGTAAGTACAACCCAGGCATGATCAAGGCCTGACTTGACAAAAGGAGGAGCTACAGGATTTGCATGAGTAGGAGCTGGGAAAAAAGGAAACCCCTCACACTACACATTTCTCTTTTCACTGAGCAAAGGAGTAGGTGGGAATGATGCAAGTTCCAATGTGGAAGCCCTTTTCCTACTTCATTCACTATTGACCTGCAATCATGTCTTACTGTGTATAAAAATGGGTGTGTCTGGCCTCTCTGGCCTCAGTGGCTCTGCCTATTAGTCTAGAGGGAGGAGAGAGTATGAAGCCTTTGCTGTAGAGGCCTCAGGACTGGTCAATAGTGTCACAGGAGAGCAACCAACCCCATGCAGACAGCTGGAGAGAATCCCGGTGCCTGGGAGGGACAGAAGATGATGGACCAGGGAGGTTGGGCCTATGGCACCCGGGGAGTCCATGACAAATCTGGAAGCCCCCAAGATCCTTTTGGAAACTTCTCAGCTAATCTACATATTGGGAAAGATGAACAGGAACATTGAAATTCTGCTGCTGCCACACTATTGACCTGAAAATATGGTTCAGTGTGACAAATTTACTGGAAGCGATTGCCCATGGGACTGACTTAGGAGGAGCAGATGGCTTGGAGAGAGAATTGTTTGCTCTCCAATCAGTATATTTCCTATTTAGCAAAACTGGCAAAGGGGCGTGCAGCTGAGAGAGGTAAATTGTGACCACAAAACCTTCTTTGCGTCTCCATCTATTTTCCATGTAGTCAAGGATGATGCATCTATGTCCATAACAGCTCCCAAGGGTGGGTTGGGGGCACCTGCGGTTTTTTCTGATTCTAAAGTAAAACCATGATGCATCCTCGGAAGAATCCAATAAAGATTACATTGAAAAATGAATGACTAAATAAAAAGCTGAGTCTATTCCGTCACTATGGCCTTTCTTGTTTTCTGCAAACAGAGACTGTCCTTTGTGGACCCCTAGAAACAATTGTCTCCATGGGGAGAAGGAGTGTATAAAGATGGTACATTTAGTGGTAGGGACTAGGAAGGTGCTGGCCAGGAGGGTCCCTGACACAAGGCCAGGCACAAAGAGAGGAAGTCCTGTGTCCTTGGGGAGCAGAGACTCCAAGGGCAAAGGCCCCAGCATGGCTAGAAAGCCAGCCCTTCCCCATCTGCCTGGTCCAGGGATTTCCTATCACTACCCTTCAGACTTTGCCAACCCCCTTAAAGGACATTCCATCTCCAAGTCTGTCTTGGTGTGGCTGTCCCCCTCACCCCACTTCCAAGCTCAGGTCCTCTAAGAGGCCTTTCCTGGGCTTTGACCCAGCTCCCTCTGATTGTATTTTGAATAGAATTGGTGGTTTGTATGGTGTTTCCCACACTGGAAAGTAAGCTCTTTGAGTTAGGGACTCCCTATGGTCTCTCTTCTGTGTCCATCCCTGGGACATAAGATAGGCGTGGGCTAAAGATGGGGGGAATCACTACAAATCACTAACAACAAGAAAAATGCAAGTGAAAACAACCCTGAGGTTCTCCTTCATATCCATGGGGTTGCAATGATGATAGAAGGACGAAGGGGACAGTTGTTAAGGAGGATGAGGGCAGGGGCCTACACATGGACCCCAGGCAGTGAGCTATGAGCTGGGAGCCTTTGTGGGAAGCACTGGGCTGGCTGCCCAAAAGTCACTGGTCTGCACATGCCCTGAGACCCATCGGCACCCTACTAGGCTCTTAGCACAGTGCCCAGCACATAGTAGGTGCTTAAGAAATGTTACTTGATTGATTATTGAGTGATAAACACATTAACCAATATCAAGATGAACTATGAGTCTACAACACACACACACACACACACACACACACACACACACACACATACACACACACTTCTCTGGGCTGGGCTGGGGTGCACCAGAGGAACCTGAGAGGGACAGAGGCTTCAGCTGCTCTGGGAACCCAAGCACCCGGTTCAAATAGGAATAGGAAGAGAGAACCTAGCAGTAGCGCTAGAAAGAGCTCCTCACTCTCTTGCACGTCACCAGGATTTTGTCCCCCACTTGGCAGAATTGGGAGAGCTGCATGTGGTGTAGAGCTAGATGACTTGGAAGACCCCCAGGACATTTCACAGATGAGGCATCTGAGGCATGAAGGAGTGGAATCTGCCTCGAGCCCAGCCTGAAGTGGGCAGAGGGCATGGCTGGGGGCAGGGCACAGGCTGAGATAGGCTCCTGATCTAGAAAAGAGGGACCTCTGCTGCACCCTGCATTTCTCTTATTGTTAGTGATTTGTGGTGATTCCCCCCATTTTTAGCAAAGGCATTGACTAACTTGCTAGCTAACTGGTTTCTCTTGAGAACTAGCTCCTCATGTCTTCTGACTTGATTAGGAAATGGCTTGGAATCTTAAATAGCTTAGATATGCAAAGAGTTATTTTTCTCCCTCGGTTTTTAAGTTCATTGCTTCTGCCTGTGCCAGGGCTCACCAATTTAATATAGTTGGAATTGTCTATTTTGCTTTCTCTTTTCCTCTCTATCCTTTGTTCAGTTAAGAAGATTCTCTCATCCACAGCTGCAGAAGACATACTTTTTTGTTCCTCTAATTTATTTTAATTTTTAAATTAAAATCTACATTTTTTCATTTGTCAGACATTTACTTTTTCCCTCCCACTTCCCTTTTCTCAGCATTAAGAAAGATTCCTCAATGACTCATTTTTTCTTTTCCTTTCTTACTTTTCTTTGCTGCCATATCCCTATCAATCAGAAAACAGAAAAACAAAGTCCTTGTAACAAATATCAATCACCAAATAAAATGAATTTCCCTGTTAGTTGTGTGTAGAGAAGGGCCATTTACTCTGCATCTCGAGCCTGTGATTTCACTGCCACATGGTGGGGATGAGGGTAAAGGTGGGGCTGAGATGACTCATCCTCACTGCTCTGGGCTCCTGGTTGATCATTCCATTGACTAGCATTTTTCAAGTGTGTTAAGCCTGGATTTATAACGTTACTAGTATTGTATAGATTGTTCCTTTGTTTTTTCTCCCTTTCCTATGATCAGTTCATAGAAGTCTTCTCAAGCTTCTCTGAAATCATCCATTTTTAAATTTCTTCTAACATACTAATTTTCCTTTTTCATATTAATTTCAATCTATGGACCCAACAGGTCTTGAGTAATGTTCTAATTTGATGCCTCATTGTGGCATAGAGGTCTCCCTGGGTTCTCAAAGGCAGTGCTAGTGGAGTGCAAATTTTGCCTCATTTGGCATACTATAAATGGTCCCAGTAGACAGGTCCTGTGACCATAACTTTTGATTATTCAAATACTTGTTGCCAGAAAGTTAACTGCCAAGTAATAAATGATTCTGGCAGCAAGAACTCATGGAGAATGTCCACTATGGTCTGGAGGTATTGTAGGGGAAGAGTTCTGTATGCCAGTGGGATAAGGCATCATTTAAAGGAATAAAGAATAGACCCACCAATACCATGCAAAACTTTGAGTTGAATTGCTAATTTATGATAACGTTGAAAGCAATGCTTCTGTGCTCTTTCTCAGCATCTTCTGGGGCAGACATTTGTAGGATGGCTGATGCCCTTAGCAAACAGCTTTAGATCAAAGCAATCTGTTCCTTGTGGAGATAGAGGCCATGGCTGTTGTTCCATTGCCACCACATTTTAAAGAATGGTGCTAACTGACCATAGCCATGTGAAAAGCACCTGAACATAAAGGCCTGCTTTTCAAAGGCCTTTCAGCTCAAATCTCCATGGCTGAATAAGCTCCATATAGTTCTTCTGAGGTGCCAGGTGTCTGTGATGCTGAGCATATGGTGAGGTCAGCTTCCTGGTACAAATGTGCCATCAGTACCTGTTGTTCAGCCATCCCAGGGACAAAAGGATGCTGTCTTCCACTGCAGCTCATACACAGACAGAAGCAGGATATGTGGGAGGGGGCTTCAAGACAGAAACAATTTCCTTGGATTATAATTCTGGTTCTAGGAGGAATGGAGCCAAATGGCCAGCTAGTCTGTGGGCATTTGACTCTGTGCCCAGAAATCAAAGGAAATGAGAAGCCAAGAACTGGTCCCCACACAACTGCTGCTTGTAGGAGAAAAGGAGGGGACACACGAGGACTCAGAAATTGCAACTTGTCAGCTTTGTTTATCATGGCTCTTTGTTATCCAACCAAGGTCTGGATTTATCCCTGTTTAGCTTATGTGTTTGTTCTCACAACAGAAAACAATTTAAGAAACTCATGGCTGTGTGATAGCCCAGTTAGGGCTGATCAGGACTTGGGACAAATGAAAGGACTTATTAATCACAGCTCTTTGGGGGTGGGGATTGGAGGGTTTTAAAATAATCAATTTCTACTTTGAAAGTATTTTTTTCAGCTTTCTGGTTTTCTTGTTTTATTTTATTTTCTAAAGTCAGTCATCTGACCTATATTCTAGAAGGTTTCTTTCTGCTCAGAAGCTGTGATCCTATTAAAGAGAAATTCTACCCTCCTACTAGATGCTTTGAACTGTGCTCTTTGGCTGACTAGTAAAAGTAGAGACCTTTGGTGGGGGCACATGAATTGTGGTTCTGGATAGATGGGTCTCCAAAATGGATATGGGGGAGCTTTTCTAGGGCTCCCTCCCAAGTGAGAGAGGTGAGCCCCAGGTGCTGCACAGATAAATGTTTGTAGACCTTTGCACAAAGTCCTCCAATGAGCAGAACAGTTATTACTTGAGGCAACATATCACATTTTGGAATGGCTCCATGGAGGGATTAGGACTCCCCTCCCTGATCCCATCAGATACTCATTCTCTAAGCACTTTAAGAATACATTTTGTAATTTTGCTGTGAAAATTCTGAACTCCACACATGGGGGACACCACATCTCATCTAGGGATCAAGAACATTCATTTCAATGCCCCCTACAGTCTGGGCTGGGACCCAACTGCACCAAGCTCATCACTGCCTTTCCTCAAAGAGTGGCCCTTCCACCCTGGGGAAATAACATGGGCAGTGGGCAGAGAAGCAGACACAGAGTAATAACATCATTGTGAAGTAGTCTGAAAACAACTTGGGAAAATCAAGAAGACCTTTTGTAGGAGGTGAGACTTGGACTGAACATTGGAGCAACTGAGGGATTCCAAGGGGAATGGGTGATCAGAGGTGTGAGTCAGGGCCTGTGCAAATGTATGGAGGTGGGATATGATCACCACATACGGGGACTATCAAATCAGCCAATTTGTCTGGAATCTAGAGTGAAAGAGAGTGATTTGTCATCTTCCTGGCTGGAAAGACAGATGTGGAGGGCTGGCAAAAATGCCAGGGGAGTCTGCTCTTAATTCCAGAGGAAATGGAAAGCTACTGAAGGTTCTGGACCTGGGGGTGGTGGCAGCCACAGTTGCACTTATTGGCTTAGATTATTAAAATTCTAATGAAGAGAACTTTAAACTAAAAAAGGAAGGTGAAAATACAAACTGCCCTCCTTGATCTGGGAAGTCTGAATCACTAAGGGCAGGGGGCAGATATAGGAGGAGACGTGGTCCAGGAGGGCTGGACCCATGGCCCGTGGGGGGTATGCACACCATCACAATGTGGGGGCAGAAAGAGGAACTGCTGGCACATTTGACCTCCCAGGGGTCATTCATTGGGGTGGATTCATGAGTGGAACTCGGGGTGTCCCCACCCCTTGGCCCTGCAGCCTTGGCTGAGCTAGGGCAAGGTCAATGGCAGCTGTCCTTATACTACTGGATTTGCCAGCTCTTGGGGGCCCCAGACGGCAGAGCTCCAACACTGGGTGGATGTGGTTTCACCAAGTTTTACTATCCTCAGGAAGAAGGCAAACAGCCAGAGCTGAGCAAGCATTTTGTCGCTGACCACCCAAGGGCTTGGTGGGTCAGGTTCCTGAGCACTGGGAGCTATATTTCTGTGCAGTTTTTGGTTCCTGAGATAGTGGGGAACAGGGAGAGGGGGCTGCGTCTGGAGGCTACAGAGGGACCTTGGAGGCCCCAAGCTATTACATGGTCTAGAACCACTCAGGCCTCCGGTGGTCACAGGATGGCCAGGGAATTTATTGTTCTCTGGGCCTCTTCACCCACTACAGCCTGCCCTTGGGCCACAGCCTGCCCAGCCTGCCCTGGGGGCCACAGCCTGCCCAGCCTGCCCAGCCTACCCTGGGGGCCACAGCCTGCCCTGGGGCCACAGCCTGCCTTGAGCCTCATGACAATCTTGTGAAGTAGATGTTAGTTATTATCCCCCTTTTACAGATGAGGAGACAAAAGTTCAGATGGAGATGAGGTGACTTGAGCAAGGTCACACGGCCATTAAATGCCTAAGGTAGGTTTTGACTTCTTTGACTCTTTTAACTTCAAGGCTGCTCTGCCTGCTGCCCCTTGGCTTTCCAGTGCCTGGAAAAAGGAAGTCCAGCCAGGGGCTTTCCCCAAACACCCCAGCCCTGCCTGGCTCCCAGGGAAGGAAAGGGGGAACCCCAGAGCCCCAATATCTCCTCATTCTTTTCAATTAGAAAAAGGGAAATCTATGGAACTCTGCAGTCCTATTTTCTCTTCTTTGTTTTTCCCCCTCCTTTTTCCTTCATGCCTGGAGCAGCCAAAGGGATTAATGTTGTGTAGTAATTTAAATAGAATTACTGGCTAAAAGAATCCTCTGCCAAGATCAGAGCAAAGGGATTAGGATTAAGCTGCTCTAATCAAAGTTATTTCTTTTTTAGACAGAAAACCCTTTCAAGGAGCCCCTATTAACACTGTCAGGCCTGGAGTTCTGTGGGAAATGATCAGCAATGAAAATATTCTCTTAAAATGAGTGATACACACTCGGCTCTCAGTTGCCTCTGCTCCTCAGTCCCAAGATGGGATCTGTCTCACTCTAGCTCTGCCCTTTGGCACATGTGCAGCCCTTACAGGATGCTCACTTTAACCCTGTCCACAGCCTTAGGGTTTTTTTTTTTTTTGGAAGGTAAAGGGGCTATTTGATTTGAATAATTTTAAAATAATGCTTTATTTCCCCCCCCAATTCCATATAAAACAATTTTTAACATTTGCTTCTTTAAAAATTTGAGTTCCAAATTTTCTTCCTCCCTTCCTCCCCTCTACTCTCCCTGAAATGGTAAGTATATGATGTAGGTTCTACGTGTGCAATCATGTAAAACGCATTTCCATGTTAGTCATTTTGTGGAAGAAAATTCAAGCCAAAAGGAAGCAATAAAGAAAGGAGAAAGTGAAAATAGTGTTCCTTTGATCTGCCTTGAGACACTGTGAGTCTCTTCTCGGGAGGTGGGTAGCTCGCTTCATCGGGAGTCCTTTCAAATCGTCTTGGATCCTTGTGCTGCGGAGAAGAGCCAAGTCAGTCACCGTTCTTCATCATACAACGTTGCTGTTACTTGGTTCTTCTCACTTCACTCTGCATCAGTTAATTTAAGGCTTTCTAGTATTTTTCTGAAACCATCCTGCTAGTAATTTCTTATAACACAGCAATACTCCATTACAATCATATGTCATAGCTTGTTTAGCCATTTCCCAATTGATGCTCATCCTATTGAATTCCAATTCTTAGCCACCACAAAAAGAACTGCTGTCAATTTTGTTTGTACAAATAGGTCCTTTCCCCTTTTTTTGGATGTCTTTGGGATACAGACCTAGTAGTGGCATTGCTGGGTCAAAGGGTATGAACAGCCTTTTGGCCATAGTTCCATATTTCTCTCCAGAATGGTTGGATTAGTTCACAACTCCACCAACGGAGTATCACTGTCCCAATTTTCCAACATCCTCTCCAACACTGATCATTTTCCTTTTCTGTTTTACCAGCCAGTCTGATAGGTGTGTGGATGCCCATCACTTTTGGAGGTTTCCCTACCTCCCTCACTGTAGTCAGGCATGAAGGATGCTTGCTTGCCCTAGGAGAGGAGGGAGTGGCACCCTGTCTCAGGCAAGATGGGGTACATTGTGGGATTTCCTTTCGTGTGGGCAAGGCTGGACTTTGGGATCATTGATATTTGGGACTCTCAGTGTGGAAACTTACCTAAGAAGCAGGTCAGTGACTCATCTGTAGCAGTTTCAGAGAGCTGACTGAGGTACGGGTAGGCCAAGTTGTCCAGCATTCTACAGCCTGGATCAGAGGCAGCCTCCAGCCCTTGTGTATATCCTATGGGGCTGCCTAGATAACAGAAGGCTTAAGGGAATTATGGATTTCCATCAGGTCTCCAGAAGCTGATCACAAATGATCAAACAATCAGGCTTTCACTGGCTGGCTGGCCCCACCACCATCCCTACCCCAGGGACAGCTTTTGGGTTGTCTGTGTGAGAGCATCGGCCTCTGTGAAACTGCTCTGGCATCCTTCCTAGATCAGAAGGTGCAGGGAGGAGTCAGAGGGAGCTGTGAGTGCAGGGTTATCTGCGGGGAAGCCTTGAGCCTGGGACCCTGAGGCCAGGGACTCACACCTGCCTGCATTTGTAAAACAGCCCTGAGCTTTATCACTCAGAATGTTCTAAAGTAAGACACCCCAGAGCAGCCCTGGGACGAGCCATCCCCCCATCTCCTGGGAAGTTTTAAACCCTGTACTTTCTCTCCCTGTTTCCTCTAATCATGTTAGCTTACACTTCGACATTGCAGTGGCTCTCT